>JAXRKP010001383.1:80000-115000 GCA_037039925.1 Doris montereyensis | reverse complement strand
AAATCAATAAAAAAATCAAGGGGCAAAAAACAAGAGAGGAAGAACAAAGATAAGAGAATACAATTGTCACCAACACGAGACTAAATATCAGGCGAGGGTAAGGCAAACCAGTGACCAGATTGACATCACAAAAAGACTGCAATGGCATGCATCACAGCACACAGCACAAACAGAAACCCTTGAAATGACGGAGAGTAAATTGTTTTATGGATTGTATAAATATATATAAACTAACCAAACTATCGACAACAAAATTCAACCAGACTGGATGAACGATTAGAAAAACATGCATGCTACTGGATCTGAGGAAAGGATTGACAACCAGACTGGATGATAAAATGTTTATTTGGATTGGATTTGGATGATCTGCTCATGATTAAGAAAACAGCACTGTGAAAGAAGAAGGCATGTGAAAAACACCCACATTGGATGACGTTGGGGTTGTGATCAGTGTCATATTCACAGTCTTGTCAATTGAAGTTTGAAGGCCCTAAGTTACATTTATGTCATATTCGTCAATTGAAGTTTGATATTTCATCTAAGTTACATTTATGTCATATTCACTCTTGTCAATTGAAGTTTGAAGGCCTTTCAAGTGTGTCTATACACTCTTGATGTTTATTTATTTGTCTAAGTTACATTTAAAATCTACCCTTGTCAATTGAAGTTTGAAGGCATCATATGCGGTGATCTGCTCATTGAATTTGAAGAGGAAACAGCACTGTGAAGTTTGAGAATTTCAATAGGCATGTGAAAGGATAAATAGTAGAACCATATTCACAGTTTTTTCAATTGAAGTTTGAAGGGCCATTTCAAAAGGCAACCGTCCACCAATTGAAGTTGGATGACACATTGGATCAGTGTCATATTCGTTTTGTCAACTGAAGTTTGTCATTTCAAAGAGTGTGTCTAAGTTACATTTATGTCATATTCACTCTTGTCAATTGAAGTTTGAAGGTGTGTCGTCATTTCAATAGTGTGTCTAAGTTACATTTATGTCATATTCACTTTTGTCAATTGAAGTTTGAAGCGTCATTTCAATAGTGTGTCTAAGTTACATTTATGTCATATTCACTCTTGTCAATTGAAGTTTGAAGGCGTCATTTCAATAGTGTGTCTAAGTTACATTTATGTCATATTCACTCTTGTCAATTGAAGTTTGAAGGCGTCATTTCAATAGTGTGTCTAAGTTACATTTATGTCATATTCACTCTTGTCAATTGGAAGTTTGAAGCGTCATTTCAATAGTGTGTCTAAGTTACATTTACGTCATATTCACTCTTGTCAATTGAAGTCAAATTGTGTCTAAGTTTTTATGTCATATTCAAGAAGTTTGAAGGCGTCATTTCAATAGTGTGTCTAAGTTACATTTATGTCATATTCACAGTTTTTTGAAGCAATTTCAAGTTTGTCTAAGTTACATTTATGTCATTTCAAAAGTGTGTTTCTTGTCTAAGTTACATTTACGTCATATTCAGTCTTGTCAATTGAAGTTTGAAGGCGTCATTTCAATAGTGTGTCTAAGTAACATTTATGTCATATTCACAGTTTCTAAGTCAACTGAAGTTTGAAGGCGTCATTTCAATAGTGTGTCTAATTTATGTAATTCATTTTGAAGGCATTTGTGTGTCTAAGTTACATTTATGACAACAACAAAAAAACCCATGGACATTACATTTATGTCATATTCACTCTTGGAAGTTTGAAGGCGTCATTTCAATAGTGTGTCTTAAGTTACATTTATGTCATATTCAGTCTTGTCAATTGAAGTTTGAAGGCTGTTTCAAATGAAGATATTCACAGTTTTGTTTTTTGATCAATAGTGTGTCTATCACATTTACGCATTTGGAGAAAAATGACAACAAAAAAAAACCCCATGGACATAGGCACGAGGCTTGGGAAAAAGGATTTCCTTTCACTCCCAAGGATTATCTCTCTGTCTTGTTTTTTCTTCACGAAAGAGGACATAGGCACACTATTGAAATGACCCCTTCAATCTTCATATATCTCACAAAAATCGTTACCGACTTCCATCTACATTAGTAAAAAAAACCAAACAATTCCACCCCCTTTTGTACCAACTCCCCACCCTCTTTTCACTTGAGAACATTGGAAACCCACGGTTTTATCTCAAACCAAAGTTATTGCGTAGTTAGGGCAATGTCATTCTGGGCTAACATTAGAATATGAACAACGCAATAGTAATATTAGTAATGGTGATTGCAACCAACAGCAAGTATTGCACGTCTTCCATAGTACTCTTCTTAGTTCAAAATCTCGGCTCCTTGTGGAACACGGACTGGCCATCAACAAACAATTCCAAATTCCCTCGACAATTTTTTCCGTCATTTGAATGTTTTTTCGCATATGCACGTAGAAAAGAATAGTAGTGTAATACTTTGAAACATCATGCAATCTTGAGAGGCTCTCAAACACTTCTTGTCGACCCTTATACTCATGTCCGGTTACATTATTCTCATAACAGGCGTGCAGAATGTCTCCGTAATTTTCGCCCGATCTTAGCTAATATTGAAAATAATTCCTCACAAGCAGAATTTTCAGATACAAAACTTTGTGATAATTAAAACGAGTGCCAACTTGTTAAACTTTAGACAAATTTGCCGCCTTTTTAGGTACAACCGACGCGTTGAAGGTTAGGCCGGCACCGTTACTACAAAAATAGCATGAAATAGCCCGAATATCCATTCTTTCATTTTATGTGGTATTGATGAATTGAAGGGAATGAACTGATGAAGGGAATGAACTGATGTGAAGGAATTGATGAATGAACTGATGTGAAGGAATGAACTCATGTGAAGGGAATGAATTGATGAACTGATGTGAAGGGAATGAACTGATGTGAAGGGAATGAATTGATGTGAATGTGAAGGAATGAATTGATGTGAAGGGAATGAATTGATGTGAAGGGAATGAATTGATGTGAAGGGAATGAACTGATAATGAACTGATGTGAAGGGAATGAAGATGTGAATGAATTGATGTGAAGGGAATGAATTGATGTGAAGGGAATGAACTGATGTGAAGGGAATGAACTCCTTCCAGTAGCGCAATAAACAAGATTGTCCAATTTGTGATGAAAATGCCTTACTTTAGAAAAAAAGAAAGAAGAAGAAGAAAGTACCAAAAGCCTCCAAAGTGGAGAGAGCAATGTCACAATTTTTAACGTTGGACTAAAGATTGGAATTAAAAGTTCAACTTGCTTCTCAAAAACTGAATTGATACCCGTAAAAAAAAATATTTAAAAATCCCTAAGCCATAACAAACCAGTCTTAAAACATGTCTAGTATAACAATATTTCAAGTCGACATTTCACTTGATGATAAAATCTCGTGCGAGATTTGAAGATTGATGAATCCTGTAAAAGCTACTTAGCTATACAACAATAACAATGGCCAGAAAAGCACACAGTGTCGTGTGCATTCAACAAGGGCGTGCCCCACAAAGTATAAAATATTCTGGCAGCAGATAGATGCAAGCGGAAGGGGGTTGGTAATTTACCATGCAACATAACAACAACAAAAGTCTGTCCTCAACATAACATCGTGAAGAACACCCTTCTTGTAATAAAAATATATCATGATAATAATACTACTACCTTAGCAGTGAGGCGTGGGGCATGTCGGAAATTAAGGTCATGACACAAGCTAATATGAATGCCCCATATGAACAAAGACGAGATAAATACAAGGAATAGACAGAAAAAATCCTGGCCACCATGGGGATTGAACCCCGACCTCTGCGTCAGCACCCATCGCTCGCCGTGAAAATAGAGCGTGCTACCAACCGAGCTAGATACGCTCCCACTATGACGTGGTATTGGTGATTTGTATTGATTTGTTTCGTGCCCGTCAGGTGGAAATGGATGGCCATTGGTTACATAAAGTTTCGCTACTCCCCCCGCAAGGCTGACCTGTCCCTTATTGAACTGATGAGACGCTTATTGCATGATTGACAGCTTGGATAAGAATTAGATTTCATCATGGTCACAGTCTGCCTTTGTGCGCAAACGTTTGCCGTCAGCTTGCTACCATCGCCTGCCTATCAGCATGACTTTCTAGTCTCCCAAGGAGTGTGTTCTTAGACAGCTTCTACTGTAATGGTAATAATAATGATAATGATAACCAAAACATACATAAAAACGAGAAGGTCCAATAAAAAGCCATTTTCAAACTTTCTGTTTAAAACAAAAAAAAATGTCAATCGCAGGAAATCAAACAATGCCCTGACGTCAAAAACAGGAAACGCTAAAATATTTGCATCCAAACTGTTATGGCCGTCATGTGTTATGTACAAGGTATATTCATATTATAGTGAACTGTAAGCACGAAAAAGAAAATAGGATTCAACACTCCTTCAATGATGATTTGTATGTTTTGCATCTGATTATCAATGTTTCATCCTATGTCTTATTTATGTCACAGCCCCCTTTTCTTTCCCCTCATTTTGTCTTCTCCTTCCCATTCCAGGTATTCCCATTTGACGACCTTTCCTTTTGGACACAACGTATAAATGTTAACAACGTGCTATGACATAAAAACTTAATGAAGTGTTGAAAACACAATAGGAGACAAAATAACGTCTTTAAAAAGAAAAGCAGTACTTTGGCTCATCGTGACTGTTTGGAAATGCCCTTTCATCTTTGTATCATTTATATGAAAAAAGGTTTAAAAACAAAAAACAAAAAAAACAATACAAAAGAGAAATAATCAAAATAAAATAGAAAGCAGCATGAACATTTGTGAAAGGCGTACATACAACCGTAACAATTTAGCCATTGAAAAAATCATGTCAAGCAAAAGTAAAGTAAAGATAAACACTTCAACAATTGAAGTGAATGGTTATAAATTTTTAAATAAGCAAAAGAAAAAGTAGGCTGACATGTTGAAATAGGCAGTGGACATAGACATGTTCCTTTCACATGTAAATTCTTTTTTTTTTCTTCTCCCCCCCCCCCCCTCCATTAAACCAACAACATGATTGCCATAATCTCATGTATTGACATAGAATGTCACGCGTAAACACATATTATTACTCTAACTTCAGGAATGCAACACAGTGCCAACACAACTACTGTACAGCAACACACAGCAAGTACTGCACACACAGAAAAAGGAGAAAAAACAAGAAAATAAAGTCCACATTTCCACTGAACACTTGCATAAGAATGTGAAAATTCTTCACATGTAATAGTTTGGTTTCTGTTTAAAAAAAAATCTCATTTACCGTATTAATGCAATTTGTACTTCTCCAATAAAGGATCGCTTTTGCTTCTTTCAGAAGTATGGTAAACCAAACAACAAAACCAAGTGGTATTCATAAGAAAGGAAAATTACTGACATACGCTAACTAATTGTAATGAGAACGTATATTACGCCGTGACCTCACCTCCAAGATGACTAAGAACTGAAGATAAGCAATTATTTCCCTTGACTTATTCATCCTTATTGAATTCTCAAGAAAAAAACCCCAAAAGGTTAGCCTAACCGTTAGTGGCACGATTTCATTTCTACATAGAATACTCTAGAGGTTGGGGTGCAATGTTGTACATCAATACATTTCCTTCCTTTTCTACAATACTGGAATGAGATGAAGCGTAAGAGTAGGTAACTGAATGTTCAACAACATATTCCGCTGCTAAGTAATGGAGAAAAAACTAAGAGCTCAGATAATTTCCAATCAAACCACAAGAGCCAATAAGATAAATGGAATTTTAAAAATCTGCGGTCGGATCTCCCAGCATAGAAGTACAATTGTCTCCCTTGAATCCAGCTTTAAACATTTTCTACCATATTTGCTCATAGAATTTCTTCCGCTCAATTCAATATCTATGGGTACCTTTGCTTTTTTTTTCCTTCTTTTCTTTTAAACTCACATGACTTAACTTATAAATTTAAGTGGAAAAAAAAACAACACTTTCATCATAAGTAAAAAAAACCACAAAATGTGATCTTGTTAATGAAACAAATATAATGAAAAACCAGAAGAGATGGAGAGGAGGGGGGGGGGGGGGATGTATTGAGCAAAATAAAACAAGTCTCTACATTTCTTTTTCTAACGTAACTCTGTTATCTTTCTGGGCAACATTTCATCGTAAAGAGTGGCTAACTGGACTCTGTGGAGTCGCGTTTCAAGCAAGAAAGCTGAAATAAATTCAAATACAGCGGTGGATTAACAGTTAGTCTTAAGCGTGTCAAGGATTCTAGTTGTGGTCTCTAACAACAAAATTAATTCATTTCACTACAATAGAGTATTACAACCAGAGCTACTACCATCATTTAATAAAATCTAGCAAATTCATTCATTGACCGCTGAAAGGTTTAACTCTGGTTATTTTCCTCAAAATCACCGCCTGTGGAGCCCGTATCAAAGGACGTGCTTTCAACTTTCACAAAAGTCCCCAGGAGATTCTGAATTTCCTCCAGGAGTGGTTCGCACACGCGCTGGTACCCTTTCTCGCTCGTCAAGTGGAGGAAATCGTACATGATGTCCCTTTCTATCACGCCGTCGCCCGACACAAATTCCTTGTCGTCGATTTTCAAGAAAGTGGTCATGGGCCTGTTGCACAGCTCGTCCGACAGAATCTTGTTGACAGAGGTGTGCTTTTCTCTCAATGGATTCGGTGTTCTCCACGAGGTAACAGGCCCTGATAAGACACACCAATACAACATATCACTTCACGGTTGACTGATCACACATATATAATAATAATAATAATAATAATAATAATAATAATAATAATAATAATAATAATAATAATAATGCATTTATTGAGTGTCTCTCATCCACCGAAATGCTCGATGGCGCATTACAGTAAAATATTATTGACACAATTACAGATTATATAAAATGCACAGCAACAAAAAATTAATTGTGTAAGTTACACTTTTAAAAACACTAAAAGTTTACTGTTTACTAAAACAGCCTTTAAACTAAGAACTGAAGGACTGCTTCTTGTTTTGAAAGGGATAGTACTCCATAAATGAGGGGCAGCATGACTGAACGACTTTTCAATAAAAGATGATCTTTTAGTTGGCATGGTGATCAAGAGGGAATTTGATGATTTTAATATTCTATTGGGTTGGTAAAAACTGACCAGCTCTTGTCAATAGGATGGGGCAAGACCATTTAAACATTTGTAACAATAATAAAGGATGTTAAAATTTATCCTATAACTTACTGGATGCAAGTGTAGTTCTTTTAACACTGGCGTGATTGGCTCACTCTGTTTACTTAAGCTAATTAGCATGGCAGCATGTGAGCCTTATTCTGAAGCTTTTTCAATTTCTGAATCAAACATTTTGGTGCAGATGTTAAGAGAGCATTGCAATAATATATATATATATATATATATATATATATATATATATATATATATATATATATATATATATATATATATATATATATATATATGATGAGCATACGATAAGATAAGATATTCTTTATTGATCCTTTAACAGGAAATTACATCGTGTTTTTGTTGACATAATGCTCACTATAAATAATCACAACCGAAAAAAATAATTAACATTATAAGATAGTATTTAATATACGCTCTCTCTCTCTCATTCACTCATATGCCTCACACGCTCAATTTATTTAGAGCTTCATACCAACAACATTTTACATGGACTTTATGCGCTTATAGAAATGATTTACTGTTTAATTCCTATTATTCTTGTCCTACATAGTCATATATATCAAGGCTCTATGGACAGAACAATATCTATAAATAGAGGTAAATTGGAGATATGAGATTAGCACTGGACTCGCAAAACACACTTCACTGATCAACTCACCAAAACAATCACGTGGGACGAGGGTTGTCTTTCTTGAGTGGCTTTCACGATGGCCAGAATTCCGTCTGCCACCTGGTTGGCTGTATCTCCGTGGTTGTTGGTGCCGATTATTAAAACTATGACCTACAAAACGAGAAAATCATGATAGTAGGTTTGCTCACTTCATTTAAATGTATCGCCGTCCACCATAGGCGGTGATCTCAGGGTGAAAAAGGAGAAGACAACTGCAAGATGAAAGGTATAAGTGAAAGACGTAGGACCTACCAGTACCTCCGCCAACCACCCACCCGAAATAATCTTAGGTAAGGCTTGAAAAGGTCACTGATGTGCGTTCAAAGTGTTAAACCCCCAACACAGAATATAATTTGCCATTTATATATATATAAAGCTGAACATCTCTAGCCTATGACCGCTCAGGAGCCATTGCACCCACAACCTCCGTATTTCACACGTGGATTTCAAATAGTCTGCTTTAGATTTATTAGCAAATAAACTCTTGGATCAAATCAGTGTTTTAATTGATTGGAACAAAACTGTTTTATTCTTACTACTAGATATAATTTCTCGATTTCTAGTCATTACAATAACAAAAATCTGGCGTAACTTTAACACCGAGTTCTAATTTGATCTAATAATCGTATTTGATATGCCCTGTAACTGACACAGTGGTTTCTGAGTTGACCGCAGTCAAAGTTCAAGAGACGCAGCTTGATATAAATAAAGAGAAACCATAATTCAACATAATTTACGGGCATGCTTGTATGACAATATTTGCATAATTCTACGGTCATCTCACCTTACCTCACTGGAATTGCCCCTTAGACCCGACACTATCGTCGTACAGTGATGATTGTTTGTTTATTTAAAAATTCACTCCGTCCACCATCTCAGGGTGAATAAAGTGGAAACAAATAAACACAAAAGATGAAAGTTGATAGGAGGAAAGAAAATAAGTAAGACCTACTGGCAACGTCCGCTAATCGGCCACATGCAGTGAAGTGAAGCCAGGGATGCGTAATAAAAGTGGAGAGAGCAAGAAGAAATAAGAGTGTAATTAAAAAGAACTAAACCACTAACATTCACATTCCAGCCACACTACACAACAACACTACCAACCACTCACATACACACACGTGACACAGGTTAATATACAGCAACACTACCAACCACTCACATACACACACGTGACACAGGTTAATATACAGCAACACAGATTAATCTTCCAGCAACACTACCAACCACTCACATACACACACGTGACACAGATTAATCTTCCAGCAACACTACCAACCACTCACATACACACACGTGACACAGATTAATCTTCCAGCAACACTACCAACCACTCACATACACACACGTGACACAGATTAATCTTCCAGCCACACTACCAACCACTCACATACACACGTGACACAGGTTAATATACAGCAACACTACCAACCACTCACATACACACACGTGACACAGGTTAATCTTCCGCCACACTACCAACCACTCACATACACACACGTAACACAGATTACTCTTCCAGCCACACTACCAACCACTCACATACACACACGTGACACAGATTCATCTTCCAGCCACACTACCAACCACTCACATACACACACGTGACACAGATTAATCTTCCAGCAACACTACCAACCACTCACATACACACACGTGACACAGATTCATCTTCCAGCAACACTACCAACCACTCACATACACACACGTGACACAGATTAATCTTCCAGTAAACCACTCACAGATACACACACGTGACACAGATTCATCTTCCAGCAACACTACCAACCACTCACATACACACACGTACACAGATTAATCTTCCAGCAACACTACCAACCACTCACATACACACATGTGACACAGATTAATATACAGCAAGATGAACACTACATACAACCACGTGACACAGGTTAATATACAGCAACACTACCAACACTCACATGACACACGTGACACAGATCAAATACACATGTGACACAGGTTAATAAACAGCAAGATTAATATGACAAGGTTAATATACAGCAACACTACCAACCACTCACATACACACACGCGTGTAAGAGTAAACAGCAACACTACCAACCACTCACATACACACACGTGACACAGGTTAATATACAGCAACACTACCAACCACTCACATACACACACGTGACACAGATTAATCTTCCGGACACTACCAACCACTCACATACATACACGTGACACAGGTTAATCTTCCGGCCACACTACCAACCACTCACATACATGCACGTGACACAGGTTAATCTTCCGGCCACACTACCAACCACTCACATACACACACGTGACACAGATTAATCTTCCAGCCACACTACCAACCACTCACACACATACACGTGACACAGATTTGTTTGTTTAAATGAAATTAGCCTCGTCCACCATTGATGTGATCTCATGGTGAATTAGAGTAAACAGCAAGATAAAGACAAGTGTAAGAGTAAACAGCAAGATAGAAGACAAGTGTAAGAGTAAACAGCAAGATAAAAGACAAGTGTAAGAGTAAACAGCAAGATAGAAGACAAGTGTAAGAGTAAACAGCAAGATAGAAGACAAGTGTAAGAGTAAACAGCAAGATAAAAGACAAGTGTAAGAGTAAACAGCAAGATAGAAGACAAGTGTAAGAGTAAACAGCAAGGTGAAAGACAAGACAAGTGTAAGAGTAAACAGCAAGATAGAAGACAAGTGTAAGAGTAAACAGCAAGATAAAAGACAAGTGTAAAGTAAACACAAGATAAAAGACAAGTGTAAGAGTAAACAGCAAGATAAAAGACAAGTGTAAGAGTAAACAGCAAGATAAAAGACAAGTGTAAGAGTAAACAGCAAGATAAAAGACAAGTGTAAGAGTAAAACAGCAAGGTGAAAGACAAGACAAGTGTAAGAGTAAATAGCAAGATAGAAGACAAGTGTAAGAGTAAACAGCAAGATAAAAGACAAGTGTAAGAGTAAACAGCAAGATAAAAGACAAGTGTAAGAGTAAACAGCAAGATAAAAGACAAGTGTAAGAGTAAACAGCAAGGTGAAAGACAAGACAAGTGTAAGAGTAAACAGCAAGATAAAAAGACAAGTGTAAGAGTAAACAGCAAGATAAAAGACAAGTGCAAGTAAACAGCAAGATAAAAGACAAGTGTAAGAGTAAACAGCAAGGTGAAAGACAAGACAAGTGTAAGAGTAAACAGCAAGATAAAAGACAAGTGTAAGAGTAAACAGCAAGATAAAAGACAAGTGTAAGAGTAAACAGCAAGATAAAAGACAAGTGTAAGAGTAAACAGCAAGATAAAAGACAAGACAAGTGTAAGAGTAAACAGCAAGATAGAAGACAAGTGTAAGAGTAAACAGCAAGATAAAAGACAAGACAAGTGTAAGAGTAAACAGCAAGATAGAAGACAAGTGTAAGAGTAAACAGCAAGATAAAAGACAAGACAAGTGTAAGAGTAAAAGGAAAGAAGCAGGACCTACCAACCGCCCACTACACAAACAAAAACAAAGAAACTCATTACACACACACACGCACACACACATACAAACACATGTACATACACAGAAACAGAAAATTGTGACTGTCATTGAAATACCTTGGGCTTAACCTCATCCATCTCTCCGTTCTTCACTCTCCAAAGGACGTGTTCGGTGCGGTCGCCACTCATCCCAAAATTAAGGCAGTGTAAAGGTTCAAACATTTGTTTCCATACCTTTATAAATAGAAACAAATGACAAACAATAGGGATGTAAATGCCAAATATAACAATATTTTGAAACAAATGACAATCACTAGGGATGTAAATGTCAAAGATAACAAGAATTTGAAACAAATGACAATCACTAAGGGATGTAAATGTCAAAGATAACAAGAATTTGAAACAAATGACAATCACTAAGGGATGTAAATGTCAATTATAACAATATTTTGAAACAAATGACAATCACTAGGGATGTAAATGTCAAATATAACAAGAATTTGAAACAAATGACAAACAATAGGGATGTAAATGTCAAAGATAACAAGAATTTGAACCAAATGACAATCACTAGGGATGTAAATGTCAATTACAACAATAATTTCAAACAAATGACAATCACTAGGGATGTAAATGCCAAATATAACAAGAATTTGAAACAAATGACAATCACTAGGGATGTAAATGTCAAAGATAACAAGAATTTGAACCAAATGACAATCACTAGGATGTAAATGTCAATTACAACAATAATTTGAAACAAATGACAATCACTAGGGATGTAAATGTCAAATATAACAAGAATCTGACACTCTGGGACATTTTAAACTTGTGAGCAGATGCACGTTTATCTCTTCAGGACCAAGACAAACAGTGAGGTAAGGGCGTGTCAAAGGTGAAGGAAATGACATTGAACAAGGAATAGACAGAAAAGAATCCTGGCCACCACAGGATCAGACCTGCAACCTCTGCGTTGGCACCGACCGCATCACTATAAAAGGAAATGAGAGAAGTTAACTTGGTTGGTAGCACACTTCCCATTCATGGCCAAGCGGTGGGTGCCGACGCAGAGGTCGTGGATCGATCCCGGTGGTGGCCAGGATTTGTTTCTGCCTATTCCTTGTATCTGTCTCATTTTTGTTCCTAAGAGGCTTTAAATGTTATTCAATGTCATTTCCTTCACTCTCTTCATGCCTCCTGCATCATATTTAAAACTCACACTTTAAATGTCATATTTAAAACTCAAAACTTTAAATGTCATATTTAAAATTCACACTTTAAATTTAAAAAACAGCCACACAAGGAAGTGAACAAGCGAAAACTATTCAGAGAAACCTATATTGAAAGTGTGAAGGTCTATTAGCGAAAAACCATCCTGAGAGACCTATATTGAAAGTGTGAAGGTCTATTAGCGAAAAACCATCCTGAGAGACCTATATTGAAAGTGTGAAGGTCTATTAGCGAAAAACCATCCTGAGAAACCTATATTGAAAGTGTGAAGGTCTATTAGCGAAAAACCATCCTGAGAGACCTATATTGAAAGTGTGAAGGTCTATTAGCGAAAACCATCCTGAGAGACCTATATTGAAAGTGTGAAGGTCTATTAGCGAAAAACCATCCTGAGAAACCTATATTGAAAGTGTGAAGGTCTATTAGCGAAAAACCATCCTGAGAGACCTTTATTGAAAGTGTGAAGGTTTATTAGCAAAAAACTATCCTAAAAAGGTCTATATTGAAAGTGTGAAGGTCTATTTCCACAACAAATGTCAGTAGTTTTCAGACTAAAAAGTCAGAAAGGCCTCAAAAAAATCTGAAAGGAAATATAGAGGGTTTTGATTTGTTTTAGTCTGAAATTTCCTTGTGTGAGTAGCACAGGCTCACGGTTCAGTGTGCAAATTGTAGTTTGTCTTGAAAATGTAAGTGTGCTTCACGCATGAAAGCCGGAATTTATCATGATTCATATCATGGTGCTAACAAAAGGATGCTTTTCTCGACCCTCAAACGACGTGCGTGTATTCGGCGACTTCTGTACTTTTCCTAAGAGTTTAACGTTCAGAAAATGTCTTCAGCCAGGCAGGGCTTGATGAAAATTGTAAGTGTCGTCGTAATTACAAACTCACAACACAATCAATTATACCACATTTCCATAACACCGCAAAATGCTCAAGGTCATTGGAGCTCTATGCCTAGAAAGGAGCGCTCTTCATTAACTTTTTTTTCTATTTTAATTTGGAAGATTGATGGTGGATTATATCACTGAATAGAAAAGATTGAATAAAAAGCTCTCCTTACTAAAGATTGGCTCATGTGCATACAAATGGAATCTCCAATTAGCAGAACCTCAGGTTCCTTCTCATGGCGTCTCTTAGAAACAGTTGTGCTGGGAAACAAACATAAATAAATTACATAAATCTTAATGTCAAGCTTCAATTTTTCTTCTCTTTTATTTTACCTCACAATAATACTGAAAGTGATAATAACAACAAAAAACATTAATAATAATAATATTGATAATACAATAGTGACCGCCTTAATGTCCACTGCCCTAATGCGTGTTTAACTCAATGCCAGCAATCTCAGTCAAATAGATTTCTTTCTATATAAATTGCCCCTCTAAGTGCCCATTTCAAAACCAAGATTTCGCCTCAATGCCCGGTCTCAATGGCAACTGCAGGTATCATCTTCTTCAAATTATCATAAAGTAGGTCCATTGAAATGTCCTTTTTAAAATCATACACATACTAATGTAATCACATCACTAATGTAATCACATCGCTAATGTAATCACATCACTAATGTAATCACATCGCTAATGTAATCACATCGCTAATGTAATCACATCACTAATGTAATCACATCACTAATGTAATCACATCGCTAATGTAATCACATCACTAATGTAATCACATCACTAATGTAATCACATCACTAATGTAATCACATCACTAATGTAATCACATCACTAATGTAATCACATCACTAATGTAATCACATCACTAATGTAATCACATCGCTAATATGGTCTATACCCGTCAACACTGTGTCATGCATGGTCAACACCCTTCATTATTTATCCATTGTTTAAAAACCAAATCAAATCAAATGGGGCATTGAAATATATGGTTTGTAAAGAATACCTGGTTAATAAAAATCACAAACAAGGGAGGTAAATGTTGAATCTCCACACCATGCTCGATGAACTCATTTGTTGATCCCCCCTCCCCCCCGAATTGTTGCCCCTTACCTATATACAACTAAATACCCTTTGTCTACTTCCCAAGCATCGGACATTTAGGTGGTCACTACTGTAATAACAACAGACTAAACTCTACTCAGTATTACTGTTTCATTTTCGTTTGTCGTAGAGATGAATAATAGTTTGTCTTCTTGAGCTCTGAAAGGACCTTGGAAACCACGGCACATCAGCTTCATGACAATGATGTATTTGGGAATCTCTCATTACAAAATTTGGTACCAAGGACAGGATTACTGCAAACAATTTTGAACTTAAACTCAAAGGAATCATAGCGAAAAATTATAATTATGCAAGTGATCTAACTGAGAAGATGAATGTTCAGTTCCGAATGATACCCGCCTAAATTCCCTCCACCTTAATGCCTGTTACGTCTAAATGCCCGGAATCTCAGTAAAATCGATTTGAATCCTATATAAATTGCCCATTTAAATGCCCGTTTCAAAACCAAGATATTCACCCAAATACCCGGTTTCAACGGCAACTGCAGATATCATCTTTCTCAAATTATCATAAAGTAAGTCTGTAATTGATTGAAAATTCTTCTTTTTCTTTTAATCATACATTCATGCACAATATAACTCCATTGCTGATATGTCTTATGCCCGTCAACAATGCGCCATACATTGTAACCACCCTTCATCACCTATCCATTGTAATGTAATAAAAGTTGACCAGTCTTCTCTTCATAACTCCACCCACTGTACAGCACAGCCTTTGTCCCATCCTGTTGGATGACTGGTTTGTTACTTATCAATTAGAATTGAGCAGTCTTCAAACTCCGCCCATGGCTCTTTCTTGATGTCGTAAGTGGCATGCAATCAGCAGGCGTTTTTAATAGACCGGGTGAACGAGGGACAAAGTGAGAACAGATTTATTGCTCCCCTGTCTGGCATTGGCCGTATCCATTGTGCCACCTTTGAGTTTTTGTGGGGAGCGATGGTCAACCCACCAGATAAAATAAAATGGGGCATTGAAACACGGTTTTGTAAAGAAATCCTGTTTTTTTTAAATCACGAACAAGGGAGGTAAATGTTCAATTTCTGGACCATGCTCGATCAACTAACTTGCTGGTGCTACCCCCCCCCCAAATGTTGCCCCTGATATATTTTCGCCTAAATGCCCGTTTTCTCTGCTTCCCAAGAACCGGGCATTTAGGCCCTCATTACACATTAAATCTTATTCACAGAGTATGAATATGCACTTCATTTTGAAAAAAATATAAAAAAATAATTTAAGTAAAAGCGTGTAAAGTTCTCCATTGTTTTGAATTTAAGGCAACTCTTCTCTTGAAAACATTTTATCTCACACTCTCAGGCTGAAAAAAAGAAAGAAGACAAAACAGTAAAAAAAAACAACACTCACCAAGCTCATCCACCGTCCATCTCCTTGCACATCTTCAACTGGCTTAGCATCCACTGATGAGTTTGCCATTTCTCTCTCAAGTATAGACTCTATTACAGAGATGATCTGACAAATTCAAATTCAAATGGACACTCTATTTAATAATAAACAAGATTTATGAGGCCTCCATACCATTACAATTTTGATTCTGATTTGAATACATCCTCACTTACGACGATCTCTGGATTTTTAGTGCAAGTTTTAAATCCACACCTCTGTAAACAGCCTTTTGAGTTATTGAGCCAACTGTGACCCTTGGCCTCAGCTCCTGAGCAATTTGTGCCAATGTTTTGTATTTTTATACTTATTTTGAATGTTTCCTGTATTATAAAAACCATATTGATGACAACTTGAAACTTTGCACGCAAGTACTATCATGGTGCTACAGGTTAGCGCCAGAATTCCACCTTTGTGTGTCAGTCAGCCCAGCAGCAGGGGTTACACATGGTCAGTGGGGACAGGCGTCCCCCCCCCCCCCCCAATCATCTGATCATTGAATCCCTCTCTCACTATCAATTATTATATTCAATGTCATATCACTCATCATTACTCATTACCACAGTCTAATTCTGAAAAAAATTCTCAATATAACCAAATACGGAACATAGTTAGCCCGGGTGGTAGCATGTAGTCTTTTCATGGCTAGGAGTCATATCAGTCCTTCCATAATGTAATATGTTGTTGTCTGACAGTAGGCTAGGAATGTCTCATATAGAGATAGGATCAATAATGATACGAATCTAGATCTAGTCTAGATCTAATAATAATAACAATAATAGGCCTAATAATAATAATAAAAAGAAAGAATAAGAATCTAGATCTTTCTAAATTTAGATGTATCACCAAATGGTCTAGATCTAGAATTGAGATATATGTATACAATAGAATTTAATTCAGAATAATGTAAAACTATGGCTACATCTAGAAATCTAGATTTTAGATCTCCAGGAATCTAGATCTAGATAGATCTATGGTCTATGGATCTGAATATAGAATCTAGATCATAAAATACCTCGATGATTTAGAGCTTCTCTAGATCTAGATCTAGGCCCTAGATCTCACAGTAGTATAAATCAATATGTAGGTCTAACATGAGTTGATTGAGTGTACATAGATCTAGTACAGTGGTAAAAAAAAAAATATGGTATGATTAGATCTCTAAATCTCTCCAGTCACACTCTAGATCTAGAGATCTAAAAAACAGGGTTTAAACGTTCCTCGTTGTTCAAATAGAAAATGAAAACAAGTAAACATAAAAAGAGCACAATGAGAACATTCCACATGCAAACGCTTGCCATTAAATAGATCTACCTGCGTTAGTTTATAAAATAAGAAGTTCAACTCTTGGGTTTTAGAGTTAAAATAAAATAAATATTGATCTCATTTGACGCAGACGGAAGGTTTCGTGCTCCGTGTAACATAAGCCAATTCAGCCGACTTTTTAATAAATTTCTTTCGGTGTCGGAGACAAAAAGTCCCCAAAAATATTTCATGACCCTAAAAGTCATCCTCTTCTTCTATTGATCCTATCTCTATGAGACTATCCTATACTGTTAGACAGCAATATATTACATATGGAAGGACTGATAGGACTCCTAACCATGAAAAGACTGTACATGCTACCATCCGAGCTAACTATGTTCCGCATTTGATTATTTTGAGATTTTTTTCAGAATTAGACTGTGGTTTAACTATTACTAAGGTACAATTAATGCAGACGGCAAGCTGATTAAATGGAAGAAACAGTTGGCCTCAAAGAAAACATTATTTTATTTCTGGCTATGTATTCTTCAAAAGGCATCAATTGAAATTGAAATTGACAATTGTTGGTTTTGGTATTTCCTTAAGTGTATATGTAATTATTAGTTACGAAGTGGGATACATTCTTATGCACTTTCTCAATTCCCTGTATGTAGGTCGGTTCGTGTAGGTCAATACTGGTTTTACTAATATGCCTTGTAGCACTTTTCTTTTACATTGTGAGAACTGTTGTAAAGGTTTCTTCTAAGGAAGGTCAGAAACAATATTCACAAAAGAAGACATTTATTGATGAATTCATATCAAAATGAGCCGTGCATTTATATTTACATTATTATGTGGCATCTCCTATTTCCTGTCCTTACTTATATGTCTTGAATCTAAATCTAGATCTCATTCAAAGAAGAATATTATCCTGATTTCCAGAGTCGGTGTTTCCACCATCGTTTGTTTTTTTTGTTGTTGTTTTTTTTTTGTAACACCATTAGTGTCTGATCTCTTTTCTTCCGTTAGCCAATTTAAATCAGCTTTATATCGTTTAGAGGAAACGTTCAAAATTGCGTTGGATAATATTCTTTTAAGAGACTTTGTTCTACAACCACCGGTCATAGCAGACGCATAGATCTAAATAAATTGTTAATGACACGACAAACAATTAAATTCACACACTGTAAGTACTAAAACGTATTCTTTTCCATGATATTCATCTTTTTTATCTTTCATAAGCGCACATTGTCTTATGTTGTATAGAACATTATGTTATAACAGCCAACTTAAAATATTTAAAGAGGTCCTATAAAAGATATAGAACTATTTCTTTCGTATGATTTTAGAAATTGTTTTATAAATTGAATTAAGGAAAGATTACTCTGGAATTCACAGTTATTATTTTACTAGGCTAGGCCACTCTGGTCTTTCAGTTTCAGTTTCGTGTCATTGGTTCGATCGTCGATACGAGGTATTTTTGTTTCTCATTCTCAGGTGACTGTGTGATTTATATTCTAAATCAAGAATTATGTCTATTAGAACAACACTGTGAGGATTCGATGATCTATTTTTTTTCACAATGAAAAAGAAAAATCAATCTTACTCTACAAACGTAAAGCCTGGATGGAGTGGGTGACAGTGGTGGCTCTAATTCTAAAAATGAAATAAATGACAGGTCTAGATCACACTTTAGTGATGTAGTCTAGAATCTAGTAGAACAAGAAGATCTGACTCAGCTGCGCATTTTAACTAGAGCTAGATCTAGCTAGATGTCTATGGCTAACATTTTTTTCTAAAATTAGAGATCAAGATTGGTTGGCAAATTCAAAATTGATGTCATTCTCAATTATTTTGCAAAAAATGGAGTGAATCATGAATTTGTGTTAGTTTACTCAAGAAGACTGCCGGCCCTTAATTTAGGGAGCAAGGTGTCCAGCGAAGTCGGAAGTATGTCAGATTTTTCATACTCAGGTTGGAAATAAATGTCTTGGGTAGGAAAACAATTAGGAAATTAGACTTAGGTAGTAAAAACAGGGTTGCCATGCATCAGGGAAATCCTTGAAAACACAAAAAATAATTCCCGGCCGAGAAAATTATACCAGGGTAAACGATGTATTGAGTATGAACATGAGACAAAATCAGGGAGATTGAAGTAGACATGACCACTTATCGCAGTGGCTGCCCGTACGGAACGGTACGAGAAGACGAAATGTTACTCATACGTGAGACTTCGTTACCGTACGAGCAGATGGAATGCTATTCGTACGGTGAGAGGTAACGCATGACTTCACCTTCCACAAAGTGGCGTCATGCCGTTGCTCTTATCGTGCAGACTATCAACTAGAGCTCCTCCTTTGGTGAAGCCAAGGGGAAGAGGAGTCGAGACAGATCCACTTCCCGAGGTATCACCTAATCATAAACCAAAGCACGCTCAGGTGATGCCGGTTCACTCACGCAATCTTGCTCTCTGTCATACAGGTTAACCATCACCATTGTCAGTTGAATCCATGCATGTGCACATGAAATTTCACAAGTAAACATCCCATGATTCAACATCATCCATCCATGCACCTGCTCATGACATCATCATGACATAAAAGTATAAAAACACAGAAAGCTCACTCAATTCTTTAGTAACTGAGTTCTTTAGTTAACAGCATGATTTACAAAGGTGCCATCATCATGGTTTGCTAGGTTATTTTAAAAAATTGCACCGACATATAAAAGGGGTTAACGTTTTAACTTTCCATGACAATTCCTTTGGGCTATAGATGACCTCCCTTCAATATTAAAAAATGAATGATATCCACTTGACAGTTAACAAAGTTCAAACAGAATGAGAAACAGTTGATAAAAAATGATTCAAAAGAATCTTTCAATTTCACATTTATCATCTGTCTCTGAAAATGATTTTATCATGTGTTTCTGAAAATGATTTTGTTGCTCATTATTAGCCATGTCCTCGGTATGGCCACTTTATCGTACTGAAACTTCCAACCAATTTGAGTGTTTGCAGAACTATCGTCATGTTCAGAAGAAAGCACGTGATTTATCATTTTAAAAAACCCAGTATTTGAAGAACATTTTAACCACCCAATGTCATCATTATCATCAAAAACAAACATTTATAAGAGGAATCATTTGAACCATTGAAGAAAACAATATGTATTTGTTCTAACTAAGCAAATTGATTGGCCAATCCAATTAACATGCATAGAATTTTGGAAAAGATCAATGAAACGTCACAAATATTTTTGACACAAAGTTGCGTTTTATGGTGATACAGGCATCAGACCCTTCATACATCAACAAATCCAACAGAAGAGCTGTTGAATGCCTCTAATATCTAAGAGTCTATTCAGTCAAGGCCCGAAAATGAACTGTACATAGTATGTTGATTGTTTCTCTATTTGTTGTTCAAAAATGACCACACCTGTCATCTTCAAAACTCAGCTCACATGTGCAGAACATTGTCAGGCCAAAAACAACCCCAAACAAAATGACACTTCAATGACCAATAATAATATGAGGAGATGCATCACCCATCAGCACATTACTCATACTGGACCTCATTTGTTGACTATACCGCTACTTGATATTTCGAAGGATGATTATGAATACAAAAAGGTGCTCATACAAATTTAGGATCTTCAAACAAGTTGTTTGAAAAATTCTAGCTCATGAGTTTTATAAACTATGAGCCAAGGTCACTTACATGGCTTGGTCACAATTTGCCAGGGCTGAATGAGTGAATGATCCTCTGAGCAAGTTGAAACTGATTGAACAAAGTGGAGGTGAAATTGAAAATGAAAACATGAGAAAGTGAGACTTGGCTAATGCTCCGCAATCAAGATTAACTTTGAGACTCAGATGAACACTTTTGCAGAACCAGAATCTTGACTGTGGAGCCTTGCCCTTAGGGTTGACACACTTGACATAACGCCACTGGAGACAACTATCAGAGGCCACAGCTTTTGTATGGAGTGCTGTATCACGCAGACATGTGGCACGTAGATAGACAGCTGATTTTCTCATGCTTTCAATTTTTGAAGACAAGAGAACAAAGGCTCCCCTCTCAAAGTACTTTCTAATCCACTGCAGATTGACACAATCCTCTAGTAGAGCTTGCGCCAGATCTGGCACTGTGTCTTGAACTGTAAACAGTCGGGTTTGGGCATCTTGTGCTGTGTCCCCAACGATCGTCTTCAACAAAAACGTGTCCCTGTCTTTTTCACTCAGTCTGACAAAGGGCTGAGGTCCGGACTGCTTTGTTACCTTGAGTTTTTTGTTTTCCTATCACTGTAAGGTCAGCACCTTTGGGTCGCCCCCTGTTTAACATCTTTGGTGGCATTTTGATCTGTTTCAATTGAAGCGTGCATACTCCATGTTCACTGCTGCTACTATCATGACAAGTGTCATCACTATTTGCAGGGTGAAGCTTTTCGTAGGGAAGGAATCAAAGCAATTGTGGACATCAACAGTGATAATGAGAGACTGAGTGGCATCTCCCTGAGACTTCTCTTATACAATTTGACAAAGCATTTCTCTTCAACCTCTTCAACTTTCCCAAAAAATTCGCCTGGACTATCGAAAGTGGAACCCACTCGAAAATATGTTACCGCGCTGGGCGTCGCCATCTTGAGAAATGAAGTCACGCGTTACCTCTCGCCGTACAGATAGCATTCCGTCTGCTCGTACGGTTCTCCATATGACACTTTTTCAATACATAAGACTTAATTATATATATATATATATATATTTCTCTTTTAGGAGATAAATTTTGTTTTATATATTTTTGTTAACATTCGTTTGCTTCTTTTTTCTCAACAGAGTCAGGGCGGCAAAAATGGCAGACTTACGGGTGAAAAGTAGAGGCATGGTGCAAGACAGTGCTAAACTTCTGCTGAGGAATGTAATACGGCACACTGACACTCACAATCGGGTAGGTATAGCACGTACAGTTACTGTTTCCTGCCTGTATTACACATGCGTGCGTAATAAAAGCTGTTATGTATATTATAATCAAAGTATAATATATATATATATATATATATATATATATATATATATATATATATATATATATATATATAAGAGTTCAACTAAATTATACGCATAATATACATATTGTAGAACACCATTATCTTGTTGTGTATTTCTTGATCATTGTCATTTAATTTGTTGTCGCTGTCTATTGTCATTTCATCGAACGTATGTTTATCTCTCGTTGTTTCCGCTTTTTTACACACCTGTTACGAGTTGAAAAATGTATTTCAAATATAAAATCTCTCTCTCTCTCTCTCTCTCTCTCTCTCTCTCTCTCTCTCTCTCTCTCTCTCTCTCTCTCTCTCTCTCTCTCTCTCTCTCTCTCCCTCCCTCCCTCCCTCCGCTCCTCGCTCTCTCTCTCTCTCTCTCTCTCTCTCTCTCTCTCTCTCTCTCTCTCTTTCTCTCTCTCTTTGACAAGCAATTTCTGAAACTTCTTATGAAATAATAACATTATTATTCACATGCGTCTATGCTTCCATCTTCCCAGCTAGCGGAGGAAACAGAGATGTGGAATGTTTACCGAAAAATACAGGGCAGAAGCCAAGATGACGAAGGTAACAGGTCAGACACGGGCAGTAGTGGCCGGAAGAGAAAAAGAGATCGTGACAGACATGAAAGTGACCGCAGTTTTCGCGACCCAGATGTTAAAAACTCATTTCTGTACGATGATAGGTCAGTATCTGTGCCTCTGTAAGGATTACGGTTACATGAAGAATAAATGTGTCTCGAATGTTCTTTGTGATGTTAGTATAGTAAAGTTCCTTCAAGGACCTTAACTCTTGTAAGACTAACCTGCCGGCTGACCTCAATATAGGTCAATAATGTCGTTCCGCTGTGTGTACGGGCCTTCCGCACGTGGCACTGATAGTTTTTTTTCCCTGCTGATAAGGCTGCCACGCTTGACCACGACGCACCTGTGATTATTGCGATTGATTTTTTATCTTCGTTGAGTGAGGTGACATAGCGGGCAATTCATTTTGTTATTGTCATTGTGTTTATATTGCATTGTTTACTAACAATAACATCAATTACAGCCTACTTTTATTAAACATGAAAAGGAATAATACTGCAGTTGCCCCATTACTAATGAAGAGGAATATGAAAGGTATAATACTAAAAGATAGAAAACGGGTCAGGACCGATAAATCTTCAGTGTGCCTAACCTTCATAAGCAACAAGGAGACATAGAAACAAATAAACAATAAACAATGCTGAACGAAACTAATACTAATAGAGCCATTGGTGTAATGACCCATCGAGCAATGTTCATCAACAAAGCAAGCCTCATAACAACAATAAAGACAAAGGAAAGTAAAAAAAAAGAAGAAAACGAAATACAACTGCCATAAGAGAGAGGAGGGAGGGATAGACAAACAGAGAGAAAGAGGAAAGGAAACAAACAGGAGACATAAAGAGAACGAGGAAGATAAAGAAAGACGAATAGAGAGAATGAGAGAGAGAGAGAGATGAGGTAACATAGAGCGGGAGGGGATGTGGGGGGGGGGGTGCGCACGTTCCTGCATGGTCCGGCTTACTCCAGTAATTCAATAATAGAGTGGCTGGCTGTGTCGAATTTTATGTAGTAGAGTTTCAATGAACAACATTATCGAGTTGGCCTAGCGTTGAGTGATCTAAGAGATGGAGGTTATTCTCATCAATGTTAATAGAATTACGGCAGGCTTTTTTATATCTTGTACGTTTTTTGAGAAAATGTATTTTTTTGTAATAAAAATGCCATTTTTGCATATAAACGATATATGTTGTTTTAAAAAATTCATAAAAAAAAAATATCCAAACTATATATATTTTTAAAAAACTGACTCAGGAGTGACTCCTTAGATATTGAATAAAGAAAACGATTTGCACAGGTTTTGAGAGATTTTAATCATAACTAACAGAGGAGATAGATTTTGAAAATTAGGTCAAAATCCAAGATAGCGCCTGTTTTCTTGACAACCAAGGACGCTACAAACTTTTCAATGATATACGGTGACTATATTTTGACAGTTACTTATATCTATACTAAAAATCAAAATCCCTAACTCAAAAGCAAAAAAAAAAACACTTCAGGATCAACAACTGAGAAAGTCACTGAAAGATCTATTGAATTATTCAATGCCTGGCATTTGGAAGTTTAAAAAGAGAAGAAGAAAGGCAAGTAAGTCCCCCCCCCCCCCCCATTTTTTTCTTTTTATTCCATTGGAGCGTTTGTGTTGGTTCTTATTCGTTGTTTTGGGGGATTTTTTATTTCCGAACCGCTTTCATCATGATTAGTTTTATTTTCCTTTATTTTCTCTTTTCAGGCAGGTGGTGAGGGACACAACTCCACAGGAAGACATTCCAAAGGCCGGGCACACATGGATTTTTACGATAGCGACACAGACAGATCCACGGATATGCCACCGTCTGGCAAAAGCACGTATTGGATGAGGCAGTTGGAGAAAACAGAAGCTGCAGATGAAGACAGGTGAGAAAATGGCCTTGGAATTAAAGTCAGGTGTGAATGGTAGGTAGAAATAGAAATACCAAGTGACTTTGTCTTTCTGGTTTTGTTTTTATCTATCTGAGTTGATTGTACCTTCATCCACAGCTAAGATGATCTCTGAGTTTTTGGTAGGATTTTTTTATTTTGACCGGACTGCTCTGTAAACAGAGTGTTGTGATCTGTACACGGGACCTCCTTTTTATCGTCCATCTTTGATGGAACTGGGTGTTGATCCACCTACCTGGACCAGGGGGTAAATTTTGCTAGAAAAAACATGTCGACTGTTGGCAGGGCTCGAATTTGAACCCGCCAGCTCTTGGTTGAGAGGCCGACACCTTGCCTCTGGACTACTGAGTCCCCACTGAAGTCCATATTAGGCCTTAAAGAACAAAACGAAATAAAAAAAACTATTAATGTTAAATTGAATAGACCGACACAGCAATGTAAATATCAAATAGGAAGGAAAATGCCCAGTGATTGTATTGCCTGAATCTATGCACTCGCGACGTTTGGGTTTTCTCCCTCACAAACCACTTATAACAGAATTGGTTATAACAGCACTGTGGCCTCTCCCCCATCGATCCTGTTACATTACATAAGTGATATATATATATATATATATGTGTGTGTATATATATATATATATACATGTAAAGTTGTGCGTAGATAAAAAAAAATAAAAGAGAAGAAGAGAGAGAGATAGATAGAGAAAATATAAGTAGGTAGAGAAGAATATAAGTTTTCGACAACACCAGATGTTAGTTTGTTGAAGTGGTTTGAAAATAAAAGAGAAGAAGAGAGAGAGAAAGGTAAAGAAAATATAAGTAGTTTTCGATAACACCACCCAATTATTGTATGAACTGGGACACAAAAAAGAGACAAACAAATGGAAAGGCAAACGCAGGCAAGATTTGGATTGTGTGGCTCTACTTTTAATTATGGTACTTTTCACTTAATCTGTCATTTCCATCAACTGGTAATCAACATTTGACAGTGCATGCGATTAATAGTATCTGTATCTCTAAATGGTGACAAAATATGAGTTATTACATCACAGCACGTCCAGGAGTGGCGCCTCTCCCTGGACCCATCGCTGTCTACTGGACGGCCGTATTACGCTCTCTCCTCGATATAACCCTATATCACATGCCCGCACAACCCTTTCTAATATGTCAGAAGTGCTATACCACAACTATCTCAGTCTATCAGTCATATCATGCTCCGCACAGCCCCTTCTAACTGGTCATAAGTGCTGTATAACATCCATTTGAGTTTAACTGTTTACCCTCATAAAAAACATACGGGGTTACTTGTGAAACTTTCATCGTGTTGGAAATTCTTGACTTTGTTGATACGAAATTCAGACATTAAATCTATAGAAAATGGCGTGAAAAATGAATTTCGATGGAAGTGGTTAGAGGAGAAGGATGGGAACGGAGATTTCGCTAATTCAGGCCTGGTATTCTGCACGTATTGTAAAACTAAAGTTGACTACAGTCAGAAAGGAAAATTACACATCAGACGGCATTCTGACAGCGTGAATCATAAGAAAAGAGACAGATCCTGAACAGTAACTATGTTTCACTAATATTATTTTTAAGTATTTAAAATGCAAACTCATAAGGTAACTGTCTGGGTGTCTCAGCATTGTCATCGTATTATGTAACAGTGTATGTTTTGTATAATATTTCATAACATTTGGCTCGAGAAATTTTTCAGGCAATTTTGTCAAGGGTGGATGGAAGGTCTGCCTGCAAGACTCATAATAGTACAGTATGCGTACACAATTTATTTTATGAAACAAAACAAAAATGAAACAGCAAAAATAAATGTTATAACTACCGGCAAGCCAACTCACCAAAATCCTGGGGCCTTTCTTCTACATTGACGGACGGGACGGGAGACAAGAGACCACGACTGAAGCTTGCCTCTTATAACGTAAAGGAAGAGATTTTCATCAGCTAACATATATATACAAACATGTTCTAAGTGTTTCCTTTTTACTGTGAAGTTCCATACTTTGTTTGATTGGATTTGTAAAACATTTTTATTTTTAAAAATATTTTTATACTCTTTTGATTGTACACCGCCATCGAGCACCTTTGGTGGGTGTTAGGCGTTCTATAAATGTATTATTATTATTGTTTTCATTAAATGCGTTTTTTTAAATTTCCTTTTTTAGATGGGGCCATGCAGGATACAGAGAACTCTACCCTCATGATTTTAAAAACGACCGATCAGGATCGGACAGCAGCAGTCAGGAAGACTCAGACGACGACAGCAACAACAGGAGGAAGAAGAAAAGAAAATCTCATTCAAGCTCTAGCGATAAAAGACGTTTAAAGAAGAAAAAGGAGAAGAAGAAAAAAGCTGAAAAGAAGAAACAAAATTCAGATGACTGGAGAGAATGTGATGCAATAAAAAAGGAAATTGAAAAAGAAAAAGAAAACGACACGCTGGGGAGGACGATTCGATGACGACAAAAAACAAATGAAACGATCTAAGAAAGATAACAAAGAATCTCATAGAAAAAAGAGAAGAAAATAAAATATTTTTAATTTAATAACAAAATATGTGTCGTAGTATTTATTCTTTCTTGTTTGTTTATGCATGCGCTTTATGAATGGGTAATTTTGTTTCATTGACTATCAAAATTTTATGAACATGAATAAAGTTTGAAATCGTATTTCATCATGTTCAGATGAACTAAAATTGAGACTACAAAATGAAAAACTAAAGATGATAAGCATTCTTTAATATTTAAGAGTTGTGTCGGTGGCTGAGTGGCTAAGCTGCCGGACTGGGGATCATGAGGTCCCTCAGTTCAAACCCTGGCATAGCCAGGCCTATTGTTGTGTTCATTGAGAAAATATAATTAATACATTTTCTCCACTCAACCCAGATGCAAAATGGGTATAAACACTAGCTTGGGAGTAAAAACCTGTGTCAGAGCAGTGTCCTGTCCAGCAGGTGGGGGGTGGGGGGGTTATATTTTGTAGAACCTTGACGAAAAAAACCAGACTGCATTATTTCAGGGGGTGCACCAAAGTTACAGTTGATATTTGCATTGCCTTTTCCTCTGGATTATTTTCCTTTATACATGGGAGACAATTTATGCCATAAGGGGGTATTCTATTTTTTGCAGTCATCTCCTTATAATAATTTTGATTAATTTAAGAGATGGATTTGCGATTTAAAAAAAAATAAAAATATATATATATATATACATGTATATATCACCATTGTAATATTATATTGCCCCACTTTCAACATTGTAGTCATCTCATGTTTCATTTAAATATCAAATTGAATTTTTCTAGTAATTCAATCGAAAATTCAAGCGAAAAGTATGTTCCTTGAGCGATAATGAAACAAATAGACTGAATCGTGGATGCACTTTTTTTATTACCGGTACTAATAATTATTAATTAATTAAGTAACTGTTTGTATAAGAATAATAAAAGAATGCTAATAAAGTCTATTCATCTCCCTTAGTCACCTCTGAGGCGCTGGTAGCTCAGTAGGTGGCGCGTATGGCTATCATACAGGAAGCCGAGTTCGATTCTCAGTCCGGAGGCAAATTTCTTCTGGCCCTCCTGTTGCCCCAGCAACGAAATGGGTATCTCCTCAGCTCTACTCAGACTCAATGTAATGGGTATCTCTCTATGTTTTCTCAGACTCAATGTAATGGTATCTCTCTAGATCTACTCAGACTCAATGAAATGGATTATATCTCTAGGTTTACTCAGACTCAACGAAATGGCTATCTCTCTAGATCTACTCAGACTCAACGAAATGGGTATCTCTCTAGGTCTTCTCAGACTCAACGAAATGGATATCTCTCTAGGTCTACTCAGACTCAATGTAATGGATATCTCTCTATGCCTACTCTGACTCAATGAAATGGATATCTCTCTAGGTCTACTCAGACTCAATGAAATGGATATATCTCTAGGGTCTACTCAGACTCAATGAAATGGATATCTCTCTAGGTTTACTCAGACTCAATGAAATGGATATCTCTCTAGGTCTACTCAGACTCAATGTAATAGGTATCTCTCTAGATCTACTCCGACTCAACGAAATGGATATCTCTCTAGATCTACTCAGACTCAACGAAATGGGTATTCAACGCTCAATGTAATAGGTATCTCTCAGACTCAATGTAATGGATATCTCTCAGACTCAGATCTACTCAGACTCAATGTAATAGGTATCTCTCTAGATCTACTCAGACTCAACGAAATGGGTATCTCTAGATCAACTCAGACTCAACGAAATAGGTATCTCTGTAGATCTACTCAGAGTCAATGTAATAGGTATCTCTAGATATACTCAGACAACGAAATGGATATCTCTCTAGGTCCACTCAGAAACAATGAAATGGATATCTTTCTAGATCTACTCAGACTCAATGAAATGGATATCTTTCTAAATCTACTCAGACTCAATGTAATGGTAATGACTCAACGGTATCTCTCAACGCAGACTCAATGTAATAGGTATCTCTCTAGGTCTACCAGACTCAACGAAATGGGTATCTCTAGATCAACGCAGACTCAATGTAATAGGGTATCTCTAGGTCTCTCAGACTCAACGAAATGGGTATCTCTCTAGATCAACTCAGACTCAATGTAATAGGTATCTCTCTAGATCTACTCAGACTCAACGAAATGGGTATCTCTCTAGGTCTACTCAGACTCAACGAAATGGGTATCTCTCTAGATCTACTCAGACTCAACGAAATGGACATTTCCCTAGATCTACTCAGGCTCAACGAAATGGACATCTCTAGATCTACTCAGACAACGAAATGGATATCTCTCAGATCTACTCAGACAACGAAATGGACATCTCTCTAAATCTACTCAGACAACGAAATGGACATCTCTCTAGGTCTATTCAGACCCAACGAAATGGATATCTCTCTAGGTCTACTCAGACTCAACGAAATGGACATCTCTCTAGATCTACTCAGACAACGAAATGGACATCTCTATGTCTACTCAGACTCAACGAAAGTAAAAGATGGCGTGGAAGGCATCTCTGCCACACTATGCTAGTGGCAGAAAGGCAATGACAAGCTGTCACACTATGCCGTAGTGGCGTGAAAGGCAATGACAAGCTGCCACACTATGCCGTAGTGGCGTGGATGGCAATGACAAGCTGTCACACTATGCCGTAGTGACGTGGATGGCAATGACAAGCTGTCACACTATGCAGAGTGGCGTGAATGACAATGACAAGCTGGACACTATGCCGTAGTGGCGTGATGGCAATGACAAGACACTATGCCGTAGTGACGTGGATGACAATGACAAGCTGCTAGTGACTGGATGACAATGACAAGCTGTCACACTATGCCGTAGTGGCGTGGATGACAATGACAAGCTGTCACACTATGCCGTAGTGGCGTGGATGACAAAGACAAGCTGTCACACTATGCCGTAGTGGCGTGGATGACAATGAAGCTGTCACACTATGCCGTAGTGGCGTGGATGACAATGACAAGCTGTCATACTATGCCGTAGTGACGTGGATGACAATGACAATGCCGTCTACTATGCAACGTGGATGACAAAGACAAGCTGTCACACTATGCCGTAGTGGCGTGGATGACAAACAAGACTAGCTGTCACACTATGCCGTAGTGGCGTGGATGACTCTATGCCGTAGTGACGTGGATGACAATGACAAGCTGTCATGGCGTGGATGGCTCAAGCTGTCACACTATGTCGTAGACTCAATGACAAGCTGTCACACTATGTCGTATCGTGTAAGGCAATACAAGCTGTCTACTATGTCGTAGTGACGTGTAGACAAGCTGTCACACTATGTCGTAGTGACGTGTAAAGCTGTCACACTATGTCGTAGTGACGTGTAAGGCAATGACAAGCTGTCACACTATGTCGTAGTGGCGTGGATGACTAGATCACACTACGCCGTAGTGACGTGGATGACAATCAATGTAACTATGCCGTAGTATCGTGGATGACAATGACAAGCTGTCACACTATGCAAGTGGCGAAAGTGGCTGAGTATCTCTCTGGGGATCTAGGAATCGTAGAAAGTCAAGTCGACGGTGGTTCCTTGAAAAGACACCCTATCGTATTTTCCCAACTCTGCTCAAATGGGTACAAACTCGACTTGGGAGTTAATGGACATTTCCCATGGGGTGAGATCCTACTCATAGAAAGCTCAACAACTCTGAAAATGGCTCTTGGCCATGGGCCTTACATTTACTCTTATGCTAGGATTCTATCCTGATCTCATTACCCTCAATCTGTGACATGTTAGGCATCTCTATTCCTCCCCATTGCCCAGATCAATAAAGTTGCCAGTCTGGCTCATTACTAAGAGAAAGTTGCCTATCTCATCGGGTTGCTTATTATGTCATCGGCCTGCGTGAATGTATAAGTTACTATGGTCGGTACCTTACCTGAAAGAGATGTGCAGGTGTATCAATCGGTATCAACCTGAAATGGAGGTGTATCAATGTCAATATCAATATCAATATCAATATCAATATCAATTTCCATATCAATGTCAATATGGATATCAATATCAATATCAATTATCAATTAATTTCCATGTAATTATTTCTCACGTACAGTGCTTTTTTGTTACGTGATGCTCGGGAATAGTGATCTCTAAATGTCAACTGAACTTCAAGAGGCTATACATATTGTTAATTTATTGGACAACCCATTTCCTTATACATAACGGTATGTGGAAGCGGTGTACTTATATTGAGAGAGACAGTAAAAGATGGGGGAAAAGTATGTGTGTGTGATGCCGTAGTGGAAGGAGAGAGCAATGACAAGCTGTCACACTATGCCGTAGAGAGAGTGAAGAGAGAGAGAGAGAGAGAGAGAGAGCCGTAGTGGCGTGGATGGCAATGACAAGCTGTCACACTATGCCGTAGTGACGTGGATGGCAGACAGACAGAGCAGTCACACTATGCCGTAGTGGCGTGGATGAGACAAGAGACAAGCTGTCACACTATGCCGTAGTGGCGTGGATGACAATGACAGAGAGAGAGACAGAGATGCCGTAGTGACGTGATGACAATGACAGACAGACAGACAGAGACAGAGACAGAGACAGAGACAGATGACAGATGACAAGACTGTCAGAGAGAGACTATGCCGTAGTGGCGTGGATGACAAAGACAAGCTGTCACAGAGATGCCGTAGTGGCGTGAATGACAAGAGACAAGCTGTCACAGAGAGATGAGAGTAGTGAGAGACGAGAGATGACAATGACAAGCTGTCACACTATGACAGAACAGAGAGTGACGTGGATGACAATGACAAGCTGCCATACTATTCTTTTGCCGTAGTTCGACGATGGATGACAGATGCTGTCAAACAGACAGAGCCGAAAGTGGCGATTACCACAGATCAGACAGACAACAGACAAACAGCCGTAGTGGCGTGGATGACAGATAGCTGTCAGACTATGCCGAGAGGTCGTGGAAGAAGAGTGATTCAATTTCTGGCATACTTACTAATTCTTTTTGCTTCTAGTTCTGTGGATGACAATGACAAGCTGTCACACTATGCAAATTTTAAGAGAGTGGCGTGGATGGCATATGACAAGATTAAAACTGTCACACTGATGTCTCTAAGTGACGAGGCTTCTTCTCAATGACAAGCTGTCACACTATCCTCCTCCTTTTTGTGACTCATGTAAGACAATGACAAGCTGTTAAACCACCTATCCTCCTCCTCCTCCTCCTCATCTTGACGTCCCTCATGTCTCCTCAATGACAAGCTGTCACACTATGTCTCCCCATCCTCAGTATTCTTGGAAAATCCTATGACAAGCTGTCATCCTATGTCGTAGTGACTCCAACTGCTCTCATCCTACCCCTTCTGTCACTCCTATGTCATCCTAGTGGCTCCCTGGATGACAATGACTTCTGAAATGTGTCACACTGCTGTAGTGCTTTCGTGGAAAGAAAAAACTGAATTTCATGATGGAAGGTGCCATCTTCTATGCCTTTAGTAGCGTGGATGACAATGACAAGCTGTGCACACTATGCCGTAGTGGCGGACATTTTGCTGTGCTGCTGAGTGGTTGATGATTCATCGGTGTTGCTGCCGAACTGGGGATCATGAGGAATGCTGCTGCTGCAAAGCTGCAAGTCTGACGAGCTGCTGCTTGAATAGAAGCAGTGGAAAAGACACTACTAACTACTACTATTACTATTCCCTACTCTACTACTGCAGGTGCTACTGGGTACAAACTTACTACTGGGAGTTAGTAAAATCCTGCTGTCACTGCTACTGCTGCTGGCTACTGGGGTGATTATGCTGTCATCTGCTCTACTACTACTAATGCCACTACTACTACACTACTACTAAGCTACGATACTACTACTACTACTACTCTATGGGCCTTAATGGCTACTTGAAGGAACTTACTACTACTACTATGCTACTTATGCTGGTGCTGAATTATCTACTTCTATTCTACTGATGCTGCTACTACTACTACTACTACTCAACTCTGAATCTGTGACTTACTCTATGTTACTGGCATCTCTATTCTGCTGCAACTACTGCTACTACTTGCCCAGATCAATAAAGTTGCCAGTCTGGCTCTACTACTACTACTACTACTACTAGCTACTACTAACTACTTGCCTATCTCATCACTTTGGTTGCTTATTATGTCATCTACTACTACTGCTACTGAATGTATAAGTTACTATACTACTGCTGCTACTACTACTACTACTACTTTTAGAGATGTGCTACTACTGTATCAATCTACTATCTAACCTAAGGACTATGTACTACTACTACTACTACTGCTGCTGCTACTATTAATGTCAATATCAATATCAATATCAATATCAATATCAATTTCCACTACTACAATACTTTTATATCAACTATCTAATATACAATATACTACACTACTATCAATTAATTTCCATGTAATTATTTCTCACTACTACTACTACTACTTTTTTGTTACTACTACTATGCTACTACTACTACTAATAGTGATACGAATGCTATGTCAACTGAAATTCCAGAAAGTTCAAGACACAATTTACTATTACATATTGTAACATTTATACCTTTGTAGTTGGAAGTAACACCAATGATATAGCAGTTATACATAATGCTATAGCAGTTGAAAGTAACCAAATGCTATATATTGAGAGAACACAAATGCTATAACAGATAAAAGTAACACCAATGCTATAGCAGTTGAAAGTAACACCAATGCTATAGCAGTTGAAAGAACACCAATGCTATAGCAGTTGAAAGTAACACCAATGCTATAGCAGTTGAAAGTAACACCAATGCTATAGCAGTTGAAAGTAACACCAATGCTATAGCAGTTGAAAGACAACACCAATGAATAGCAGTTGAAAGAACACCAATGCTATAGCAGTTGGAAAGTAACACCAATGCTATATCAGATGAGAGTAACACCAATGCTATATCAGATGAAAGTAACACCAATGCTATAGCCGTTTGAAAGTAACACCAATGCCGTTTGAAAGTAACACCAATGATTGACTACGTAATGCAATCGACAAAGTGAGACAAGGACAACATTCCAAGACACTCAATGAACTGACTGGTAGAAAGACCTATTAACAATCGACAAAGAATATTTGTTCACAGAATCAATTATTACAACCAAATGTAAAGTTGTGGAAACAAAAAGAACAGAGACACTGAAACACCAAAGCAAGACCTGTTGTTAGTGAATATATTGGAGAAAAGTCAATGAGAAGAGGAGTCAAGCAGGAGGTGAATGTCCTGTCACCAGATCTAACAATATTTCATAAATACTTTTGATTGTAAATTAATCAAGATCTTGTATTAAGAATATTTGTTCTAATTTAAAATCATATTATTATTTCAATGGGGACCAAATAAATTTTCTGAGGCCAACACTAATTGATTTTTTTTTATAATTCATAAAGTTGTGTATTATACTTCTCTCGGAGTCTCTAGTATCTTTGTATACATTAGCTTCTTCTTTCACAAAAACGAACATATAAACAAACAGAAAACTGAAACACCAAACAGCAAACAGCTTTAATTAGTTATTGACTGACGAGAGCAGTTAAAAATTACAAGTATTTTCAAAACATAATATCTTCTTTTTTTTAAGCAGGGTGGGAATACACAAAAATGAACAAGAAACTTCTTCTTGGACTTTAAAGATCACACAGAGACAGAACAGAACATATACTACGTTGCTTGTGATACGAGCTTCTTCTA
>JAXRKP010001383.1:65000-67500 GCA_037039925.1 Doris montereyensis | reverse complement strand
CTGTAGTAAAAGCCCACTGCAACTCTTCTTTCCTCGCTGGCAGTCGGGGGGGGGGGGGGGGGGGCGTGGATTGAGGCTAACAACATTTCAAAGAAACTTCTGTTTGTTCGTCCACTGGTTTGTGAGTCTACTGGTTTGTGAGTCTACTGGTTTGTGAGTCTACTGGTTTGTGAGTCTAGGAGGATTGGTGAAAAGAGGGTGGGGTGGAAGGAACGAGTAGGGGTAGAGAAGCATAGCCTTTAAAATGGCAGAGAGGTGCGGGGCAGGAGTCCAAGGAAATATAAGTATGTATGTATCTTTTTAAGTATGTATGTATGTATGTATATGTATGTATGTATGTATGTATGTATGTGTTTGTATGCATATGGGTGTATGTGTGTTGTAGCCATGTATGTAGGTAGGTAAGTATGCATGTATGTCTCAATGTATGTATGTATGTGTGGGTATGTCTATACGTATGTGTATGTGTATATGTGTGTATAGATGTATGTTTGTATATGTATATATATGCATATATGTACGTATGTATGTATGTAGGTATGCATGTTTGCTTGAGTGTGTGTGTGTGTGTGTATGTATGTTTGACTCTTGTATGTATGTTTGAATGTATGTAGATATGCATGTTTGAATGTATGTATATATATATGTATGTATGTATGTGTGCATGCATGTATGTATCTATGGGCATGTTTGAATTCATGGATGTGTGTGTAAGCATGTATGCATGTTTGACTGTTGTATGTATGTTTGAATGCATGTATGTAGGCATATTTGAATGTATGTATGTATATAAGTATGTATGTATGTATGTATGTATGCATGTATGTATTATGTATGTATGTATGTATGTATGCATGCCTGTATGTATGTATCTATGTATGTAAGCATGTTTAAATGTATATGTGTATGTATGCATGTATGTATTATGTATGTATGTATGTATGTATGTATGTATGCATGCCTGTATGTATGTATCTATGTATGTAAACATGTTTAAATGTATATATGTATGTATGCATGCATGTTTGTTGTATATATGTATGATTGATGCATGTAGGTATGCATGTTTGAATGTATGTATGTATGTGTTTGAAAGTATGTATGTATGCATGTTTGAATGTATGTATGTATGTATGTGTTTATGTATGTATGTATTCATATATGTACGCATGTATGTATTTATGTATCTATGTATATGCATGTCTTAATGTGTGTATATATGTGTACGTCTGTATGTAAGTATGTATGTATGTATGTATGTATGTATGTATGTATGTATGTATGTATGCATGTTTGTTGTATATATGTATGATTGAATGTATAAATATGTAAGCTTGAATGTATGTAAATATGCACGTTTGAATGTATGTAAATATGCACGTTTGAATTTATGTAAATATGCACGTTTGAATGTATGTAAATATGCACGTTTGAATGTATGTAAATATGCATGTTTGAATGTATATAAACATGCATGTTTGTTGTATATATGTATGATTGATGTATTTATGTATGCATGCTTGAATGTATATAAACATGCATGTTTGAATGTATGTAAATATGCATGTTTGAATGTATGTAAATATGCACGTTTGAATGTATGTAAATATGCACGTTTGAATGTATGTAAATATGCATGTTAGAATGTATATAAACATGCATGTTTGTTGTATATATGTATGATTGATGTATTTATGTATGCATGCTTGAATGTATATAAACATGCATGTTTGAATGTATGTAAATATGCACGTTTGAATGTATGTAAATATGCATGTTTGAATGTATGTAAATATGCATGTTTGAATGTAAGTAAATATGCACGTTTGAATGTATGTAAATATGCACGTTTGAATGTATGTAAATATGCACGTTTGAATGTATGTAAATATGCACGTTTGAATGTATGTAAATATGCACGTTTGAATGTATGTAAATATGCACGTTTGAATGTATGTAAATATGCACGTTTGAATGTATGTAAATATGCACGTTTGAATGTATGTAAATATGCACGTTTGAATGTAAGTAAATATGCACGTTTGAATGTATGTAAATATGCACGTTTGAATGTAAGTAAATATGCACGTTTGAATGTATGTAAATATGCACGTTTGAATGTAAGTAAATATGCACGTTTGAATGTAAGTAAATATGCACGTTTGAATGTATGTAAATATGCACGTTTGAATGTATATGCAAATATGCACGTTTGAATGTATGTAAATATGCACGTTTGAATGTATGTAAATATGCACGTTTGAATGTAAATAAATATGCACGTTTGAATGTATGTAAATATGCACGTTTGAATGTAAGTAAATATGCACGTTTGAATGTATGTAAATATGCACGTTTGAATGTATGTAAATATGCACGTTTGAATGTAAGTAAATATGCACGTTTGAATGTATGTAAATATGCACGTTTGAATGTAAGTAAATATGCACGTTTGAATGTATGTAAATATGCACGTTTGAATGTAAGTAAATATGCACGT
>JAXRKP010001383.1:40000-60000 GCA_037039925.1 Doris montereyensis | reverse complement strand
CACTAGCTGAAGCACAAGTCAGAAATCAATCAAGCATGGTCTCACACATACAAAGCACAAGTCAGAAATCAATCAAGCATGGTCTCTCACATACAAAGCACAAAGGAAATTCTGTTTGCCAAAAAACCCACATAAACTTGCAAACTGAGCTGTTTTTCATCTTCTGAAATATAATCATTAAATCGGAATCAACGAGAGCTTACTTCATGCCATCTGGAAGCGAATTTAGATTTTTTGTTTGTTTCTTTGAAGTAACCCTGTCCACCTTTGCGGTGATCTCAGGGCTGATTTAGGGAATACCATTGACTACTAACACTCCCAGAGCTGATTGATAAAGATCTCTTCCGCTTACCTGAGCGAATGAAAATTGAAACATGGGAAAAAACTGAACCAACTCACTAAGCTCAATCGCCAGGGCTCGAAATCAGTGGAGGAAAAATCACAGAGAGGGCTGAGGAAGCCTTGTCCGAAGACCAGGCTAGAATTCAGCCAGAAGTTGTGATCTGCACACGGGGCCTCATTTTTATCGTCCGTCTTTGATGTGACTAGATGCCGATCCATATGCATGGACCGTCGGGGGGAGGGGGTAGATTTTATTGGAAAACAATCGATAAAATTGTACAACCGTCGACAGGGCTTGAACCAAAGACTTTTTGGTTGAGAGACCGACACCTTGCCTCTGGACTACAGAAGGACTGATTTTATGTTTGTGTTGAAAATACGGATTCTGTTTTTGACGGAAGCGGGCTGTGAATTCCAAAATGGTCTTGTGGTCCTAAATGCTGCTGTCGCCTTCCCAATTCTGGCGCTGATATTGTGATTTGTCCCTCCTATTTTGCTTACGACACTGTCCAAATATGTCAACTGGCCGACATCTTCTAATTCCATTCCATCAAGTACGATGTTGTTATTATTCAAGTTATAAATTCTGGGAACTTTAGTTTTCCTTTTGTTTATATTCATTCCTAGTTTTGCTGCTTTCCTGTCCATTCTTTTTGTTTGTTTTTCTTCGATATCATTATATCGAAGAGAGAAGAAGTGCTGCATCGTCGGCAAGATCAATATCTCCCAGTTGATGAGTCAGAGACCAGTGAATTCCTGTTCTGTGTCCTGTTGTTGTTTTCGACATGATACAATCCATTGCTATCAAGAAAAGGAGCGGTGATAATAGACATCCTTGCTTGACTCAGTTAGTATATTGAAGGGTTCTGTGAGGGTTTTATTGTGAATGACTTGGCAAGTTGAAGAATCATATGTTGGCTGTAGTAAACTAACTATTTTGGATAAGATGCCATGATATTTGAGTAGTTTTCACATTGTTGTACAGTCTTCTCTGTGAAATGCTTTTTCCATGTCGATGAACTGGGGAATTCTATTCGATTGATTGTTCAATTATAATAAGTAAGGTGCATATGTGATCTGTGCATGCATGGTCATGTCTGAATCCTGTCTGTTTCTCTATGAGACGTCCATCAATATCTTTTTTCATCCTTTCTAATAAAATTATATTGAAAACTTTTCCAGGCATGGATAACAGGGTAATACCAGTTCTTGCAGTCTCTAAGGTTTCCTTTTTTTTTGGTATTTTTACAGTATAGCCATGTTTCCAGTCTTTTGGGATTTCTTCTGTTTCCCAGATCTTGTGATAAAGCTTATGAAGCATGTCTACGGTTGTTCCGCTGGCTGCCTTTAGTGCTTCAGGAGGTATACCATCTGGTCCCGATGCTTTGTTATTTTTTAGTTTCGCTACAGCCTTTTGGATCTCTGTTTTTGACGGTGTATTTGTCTTGATTTCCAACATTGTCTCTGCTGGTGGGATGTGTTGAGGATCAATGAGTGCAGGGCGGTTGAGGAGCTCTTCAAAGTAGTATATCTCTGTTTGTATAGTTGATCTTTTGCGTTAGTCAATGTTTTACCCTCTTTGTTTTGAACTGGTTGCTCAATAGTACACCTTGTCCCAGCAAGTTTTCATGTGAAGTCGTACAACTCTTTCATATTCTTTTGACCTGCTGCTGCTTCTGCTTGTTGTGCAAGTTCTTCTTGGTGTTTTTTCTTGTCCTGCTTCACGCTTTTTCTTACTTCTTTATGAGCCATATAACATTCTTCCCGTGGCTAAGCTTTTGATGCTCTCGTCTTGCTGTTGTTTACCATTTATCTTAAGTCCTTTCTGATTTTTATTTTTTTGCATTGTTTCTTATGCTATCCAGTCCTTGTGTTGCCTTATTTTCTTGCCCGCATTCATTTCAAGTGGTTTCCCAGGCCGTTTTTGTATGTTTCCATGCCTGTTGTACCAAAAACCCCCCTCCCCCTCTTGGACAAGGTTTGCTAATGGTGCGTAATGGTTTTTCAGTTGTATTTGGAATACTTCCTTAGTTTGTGGATCCATTAATAGCTGATTGTTGTATTTAAAGCCAGTTTTCTCACATTTTTATTTGGTTGTTCTTTAACTTCAATCGAAAAGTCCCTACTAGTAGATGATGATAAGCGCCAACGTCAGCACATCTCTTGTTTCGAACATCAGCATGGGCATTCGAAAACTACTGAAATGGAACACGTTGCACTTGATGTCATCACATCCTACCTACTTCTCCACCCCACCCCCACCCCTCCCCTCACCTGCCCCTTTTTTCTGCCCACTCACCACCCTGCCATACCACAACTACCTTCGACCACCTTTGATTTCCCAAGCCTCTGTATGCCTTACCACACAGGTTGGGGAGGGAGGAAGGGTGGGGGGGGGGGGAGGTTACAAGGTAGATCGCCTGAGATAGCGCCAATCAAGAGTAAAGAACAATGACTGTATTTACCTGTTTTGCTTCATTTACCTGCAGATAAGAAAAGAAGAGAGAAGATTGACGAAATAAAAAAAAAGAAGAAAAGAAAAACAATCGAAGAAGGAGAAATCAAAGAGGATGTTTTCAAATTTCAGCACACATTCCATGCGACCCATTAACACACACGCACACACAGACACACACACAGGCACACATACACACAGACACACACATACACAGACACTCACACACGCACACACACACGCACATACACACACAGACACACAGAGACACACACACACATACGCAGACACGCACATACACGCACACCCACACACACACGCACGTACACACACACACACACAAACATGCACGGACATACACACACACGCGCGCACGCACATAGACACACAGACACGAGCACGGACATACGCACACACACACACACGCAAACAGACACACACACACACACACAAAACAAATGCACGCACATACATACATACATACATACGCACAAACACAGACTCACACACACGCACACACACGCAAGCACGCATACATATTTTCAATCTGTGTTGCAGGCTTTTGACTGACTTAAGTAAGAATTCAACTCGATGTAAACATGGTTGTCAGGTAAGTTATTCAACTGACTCTTCAAACCTTAGTAAGGCCTACGTGCTTTGGGGTGATTTGGGGGCGGGGGTGGGAATGGTTGGTTCAGAGCTGGTGTCGGCCTTTCAACTAGAAGGTCGAAGATTCGTGCCTGACATGTTGAACGCTTTTCACGAGTTTTGTCGAGTGAAACCGATCCACTGCTCCCCCTTCCCACACCCACAAACACACACACTCACACACACTCCTGATAAAAAGGTAGGTGATTCTAAACACATACACTCACACACACACCCCTGGTCAAGGTAGGTGATTCTAAACACACACACTCACACACACCCCTGGTGAATGTAGGTGATTCTAAACACACACACTCACACACACCCCTGGTCAAGGTAGGTGATTCTAAACACACACACTCACACACTCCTGGTCAAAGTACATGATTTTAAACACACACAGCCCTGGTCAAGGTAGGTGATTCTAAACACACACACTCACACACAACCCCTGGTCAAGGTAGGTGATTCTAAACACACACACTCACACACACACACACCCCTGGTCAACGTAGGTGATTCTAAACACTCACATACACTCACACACACACACTGGTCAAGGTAGGTGATTCTAAACACACACTCACACACACCCCTGGTCAAGGTAGGTGATTCTAAACACACACACACTCACACACACCCCTGGTCAAGGTAGGTTATTCTAAACACACACACACTCACACACACACCTGGCCAAGGTAGGTGATTTTAAACACACCTGCTATGTGGGCCTTTATGACATTGAATGAAGTTTAAATTTGACTTAATTTGAAGATACCATGATTTGTAGACTGGGAACTGTGATCTTAGCTCAGTTTTTTTACTTTCTTTGTACGATATTTTGAGTCTATCTAAGCCAGAGAAAACAAAAAGAAAACCACCCCCCCGCATCCCCCAATTAAAAAAAAATAAAAAAAACTTGGTTCATCTAAAACAGCTTAGAAGTTTGGTTCAGCCATGGCAGTTAAAACCCATTTCCACAGGTGGAGTTTTTCAAATTATTTTCGTGGTTTCATTAGGGTGAGACGGAGGATACAAGGAGGTGCCGTGGCAGACCACACTATTGAAGATCCAGTTGTGACGTGTCGGTCTCACTACCCCAAACTCGTGGGTTCAAGTCCCGCCAACGGTTCCAAAGTTTTCTCGAGTGTGTTCAAGTACAATATATCGCCCCCCCTAACATATTTCCTCTGCCCACTTCTGGTCCAGGTAGGTGGATACACACCTAGTTCCATCGGAGACGGAGGATACAAAATGAGGTGCCGTGTTACCGGCCTGCAGACCACAACCGCTCTGTGCACGTTGAAGATCCCTTGGTTGGTTACAGGCCTGTAGTACTATTTCCTCTTTACTAGTTACCGGCCAAATTACAAATCCTACGACCAAGAGTACATTTTTTTTACTCTTTGTACTACTTATTTACCGGCCTACAAATTCAACTATTTCCTCTTTACTATACCGGCCTTTATGCTATTTCACTAGTTACCGGCCTACTACAGTACTATTTCCTCTTTACTAGTTACCAACCTACTACTATTTCCTCTTTTACTAGTTACCGGCCTACTGAGTACTATTTCCTCTTTGATAGTTACCTGCCTACTGTAGTACTATTTCCTCTTTACTAGTTACCGGCCTACTGTAGTACTATTTTTACCGGCCTATTTACTATTTCCTCTTTACAGTTACCGGCCTACTACTATACTATTTCCTCTTTACTAGTTACCGGCCTACTGTAGTACTATTTCCTCTTTTGATAGTTACCGGCCTACTGTAGTTATTTCCTCTTTGATAGTTACCGGCCTACTGTAGTACTATTTCCTCTTTTGATAGTTACCGGCCTACTGTAGTATTATTATTTCCTCTATTAGTTATTTCTTTGATAGTTACCGGCCTACTACAGTACTATTTCCTCTTTGATAGTTACCGGCCTACTGTAGTACTATTTCTTTGCTATTACCCGGCCTACTGTAGTACTATTTCCTCTTTACTAGTTACCGGCCTACTGTAGTACTATTTCCTCTTTACTAGTTACCGGCCTACTTTACTATTTAGTTACTATACTACTTGCTATTTTCACTCTTTGCCAGTTACCGGCCTACTACAGTACTATTTCCTCTTTGATAGTTACCTGCCTACTGTAGTACTATTTCTCTTTGCCAGTTACCGGCCTACTATAGTACTATTTGAACAAAACCAGAATTCCTTCAAAGAAGCAAATGGAATGCTGAAAGGGGATGAAATGATATTTAAGCCCCTCTTGAACAAAACCAGAATTGTTTTAATGAAGCAAATGGAATGCCGAAAGTGATGAAATGATATTTATTTAAGTCCATCTTGAACAAAACAAGAATTCCTTCAAGGTCGTTGCGGCCCTTCGAGCCGTTTTGTTTGTTTGTTTGTTTGTTTGTTTGTTTGTTTGATTTGATTTACCCATATCCACAACTAAGGTGATCTTGGGATTGTTGGCAGGATTTTTTAAATTTTGCCTGGACTGCCCTGTAAACAGCCAAGGGATGTTTAACGTGCACAAAGCGTTGTGATTTGCACACGGGACCTCTATTTATCGCCCGTTTCCGTTTGGACTACCTGTCGAGCCATCTACGTGGACCAGGTTGGCGGGGGTAGATTTTACTCGGAAAAAAAAACGAGAACGTTTTTCAACCATCGTTGACGGGGCTCAAACCCATTACATTTTATTGAGAGGCCGACATACCTCTGGACTACCGAGTCCCCCCCCTCGGGATGCCGGATATTATCCCGCTTTCATTAGCGTTGAGCGGAGCAGGTAATAATAATCACCCCCTAGACCGGAAAGGACGCTAGTCTGACACAGGCTTTTACTTTCAAGCTAGTGTTTGTACCCATTTACACCTAGGTCACGTGAGGAAAATGCGTGTTAAATGTCTTTCCCAAGAAACATGATCCCCCAGTCCGACAGCCTAACTGCTCGGCCTCAAACCCCACCATTGGAACAAAGTCGAGACAGAATACACCAATGGATGAAGCGTATTTAGCTTGGATGGTAGTGAGTTCTAAGTTCATGGCGAGGTGATAGGTGCCGATAGGGAGGTCGCGTGTTCGATTCTATACGGGATCGAATATTTTCTGTCTGCTCATTTGTACCTGTCTCGTCTGTGCTCCAATGTGAGTTGGACTCAGTACTCGGTACTCGGTACTCAGTACTCAGTAGCATAGAAGTAAGATATTGACATCTAAACCACATAATATTATAGCCGTGGATTTAACCCCTGACAGTCGATAACGATAACTCTCCCACCAATCACCTACTCGGGGATAGATAGGTAGACAAATAGAAAGGAAAAGAGAGATAGAAAATATTCATCGTAATACACATGCATACACACACACACACACACACACGAACACATACACATGTTATTTATGATATAAACATACATTATCCCAACCCTGGTCTTAAGTCTCTCATATGCTGCCAAGATCGGCCCCGTCTTATTTCCATCACATCGTGCAACACGATGCTAGCGCGGTGGAAATGGGGATAGGGGGTAAGGGGGAGGTAGAATGGCAGAGCATGCCTGGAATTTCCCATAGCTGCCAGTTGCAGTGCGGTTCTACCCCCGGGGCATCAGCCACAGAGACAGGCGTCAGACTTACTATTCTGATCGTCCTACCTCGTGACTGCCGTGTTATTCCAAATTGCCAGTTTAGTTGAGTCGTTTCGGATCTCTGTCTCAGTTTGTCCACCTTCAAATATGTCGTGTTTGACTGCTTTCTCTCATGTGTCTTTCAGAACTAAACTTACTTTAAACCTCATTTCATGTGAAATCTTTCAGCACACTAAACTTACTATAAACCTCATTTGTCATTTGTGAAATCTTTCAGTGAAGCACTAAACTTACTATAAACCTCGTTTGTCATTTGTGAAATCTTTCAGTGAAGCACTAAACTTACTATAAACCTCGTTTGTCATTTGTGAAATCTTTCAGTGCAGCACTAAACTTACTACAAACCTTATTAGAAAAGAAAAAAATGAGCTGAGTTTATAATAAATAATACGTCATCGGTGAACAAATTTCACATTTTACTCCCGTAGTCTTAGAGTAACTTTGACGTAAGTTTAGAGGATACTTCCTAATCTCAGGAACAGCGTCTAGTCTTGTTATGTCTGACTTTTAACTTTCGATACTTTGGTTGGCTGACTTTTAACTTTCGATACTTTGATACGGTTGATTTTTAACTTTCGATACTTTGGTATGGCTGACTTTTAACTTTCGATACTTTGATATGGTAGACTTTCAACTTTCGATACTTTGATACGACTGACTTTTAACTTTCGATACTTTGATACGACTGACTTTTACTTTCGATACTTTGATACGGTTGACTTTAACTTTCGATACTTTGATACGGTTGACTTTTAACTTTCGATACTTTGATACGGTTGACTTTCAACTTTCCATACTTTGATACGGTTGACTTTCAACTTTCCATACTTTGATACGGTTGACTTTTAACTTTCGATACTTTGATACGGTCAACTTTCAACTTTCGATACTTTGATATGGTCAACTTTCAACTTTCGATACATTGATACGGTCAACTTTCAACTTTCGATACTTGATACGGTTAACTTTCAACTTTCGATACATTGATACGATTAAATGTCAACTTTCGATACATTGATACGGTTGACTTTCAACTTTCGATACTTTAATATGGTTGACTTTTAACTTTCGATACTTTCTCTATCCCAATAGGTGGGCCGACGACTAGTCCCATTGGAGGCGGGCGAGAAAAAAGAGGTCCTGTGTACATATCACAAGACGCTGTGCACGTCAAAGATCCACAGACTATTTATAGTGCAAGCAGCGAAAAATCTAAAATCCTACCAAATATTCCATCTTAGTTGTGGATGTGGATAAAATCAGCTGAATTCAACCATCAATGGTTGCCACACCGCTATAAGCATTAAACCACGAAAAAGGCAAACACCAGGGACATCCCAGGAAATCGTCTAGAGAGGACATCGTAGACTGACATATTCACCGATGGCCTTGGAGTCGTAGACTGACGCATTCACCGATGGCCTTGGGGTCGTAGACTGACGCTTTCACCGATGGCCTTGGGATCGTAGACTGACGCATTCACCGATGGGGGAAAATAGTCAAATTACGTCATTTAATTTGGCATCAGCGAAAGTGGTTTAAGCACCCGACTACGATCGTGAGATCCTGGTCGAATCCCAGTACGATGATAGGCTCGATTTGTACACTCAGGACGAAAGTTCTGCCACAAATTAACACTCATCCCATTTAACATGACCATAATTTGGCATCACACTTAACATCAACCATGGTTTAACATCAACCATCGACTTACATCGTGACCATCACACTTGGTTCCATCACAGTACTCATGATAGGTTTAATGAAACCATCACGGGTAACAATATTAACACTGACCATCACACTAACACCGACCATCCCATTTAACACTGACCATTTAACACCGACCATCACACTTAACATTGACCATCCCATTTAACACTGACCATCACACTTAACAGAAACCATCACACTTAACATCAACCATCACACTTAACATCAACCATCACAAACACCAACCACCACATGAACATCAACTACCACACTTAACAACCATCACACGTAACATAACACCACACTGCCCCAACCATCACACGTAACATCAACACCACACTTAACATCAACATCACACTTAACACCAACCATCACACGTAACATCAACCATCACACTTAACATCAACCATCACACTTAACACCAACCATCACACTTAACACCAACCACTACACAACTCAACCATCACACTTAACATCAACCATCACACTTAACATCAACCATCACACTTAACATCAACCATCACACTTAACACCAACCATCACACTTAACATGAACATCACACTTAACACCAACCATCACATAACATTGACCATCAACCCCAACCATAACACTAACATCAACCATCACACTTAACATCAACCATCACACTTAACATCAACTATCACACTTAACAGCCATCACACTTAACATCAACCATCACACTTAACACCAACCATCACACTTAACATCAACTACCATTAACACCAACATCACACTTAACATCAACTACCACACAACACCAACCATCACACTTAACATCAACTACCACACTTAACACCAACCATCACACTTAACATCAACTACCACACTTAACACCAACCATCACACTTAACATCAACTCACACTTAACACCAACCATCACACTTAACTCAACTAACACTTAACATCAACCATCACACTTAACATCAACCATCACACTTAACACCAACCATCACACTTAACATCAACTACCACACTTAAAATCAACTACCACACGTAACACCAACCATCACACTTAACATCAACCATCACACTTAACATCAACCATCACACTTAACATCAACTACCACACTTAACATCATCCACACGTAACACCAACCATCACACTAACACTTACACATCAACCATCACACTTAACATCAACCATCACACTTAACGTCAACCATCACACTTAACATCAACCATCACACTTAACATCAACCATCAAACGTAACATCAACCATCACACATAACATCAACCATCAACTTAACATCAACCATCACACTTAAAATCAACCATCACACTTAACATCAAATCCATCAACTGACACTTAACATCAACCACCACACTTAACATCAACCATCACACTTAACATCAACCATCACACTTAACATCAACCATCAACCATCAACCATCACACTTAACATCAACATCACACTTAACATCAACCATCACACTTAACATCAACTACCACACTTAACACCAACCATCACACTTAACATCAACTACCACACTTAACATCAACCATCACACTAACACTGACCATCCCATTTAACATCAACCATCACACTTAACATCAACCATCACACTTAACACCAATCATCACACTTAACATCAACTCCACACTTTGGTATCAACTGACACTTAACATCAACCATCACACTTAACATCAACCATCACACTTAACATCAACTACCACACTTAACATCAACCATCACACTTAAAATCAACCATCACACTTAAAATCAACCATCACACTTAACATCAACCATCACACTTCAACCATCACACTTTAATCACCACCACACTTAACATCAACCATCACACTTAACATCAACCATCACACTTAACATCACACTTACATCGCAATCAACAATCACACTTAACAAAACATCACACTTAACATCAACCATCACACTTAACATCAACCATCACACTTAACATCAACCATCACACTTAACATCAACCATCACACTTAACATCAACCATCACACTTAACATCAACCATCACACTTAACATCAACCATCACACTTAACATCAACCATCACATTCAACTTTCACACACTAACATCGACCATAACATCACATCAACCATCAAACTTAACATCAACCACTTAAAACATCAACCATCACACTTAACCAACTCACACTTAACATCAACCATCACACTTAACATCAACCATCACACTTAAATATCAACCATCACACTTAACATCAACCATCACACTTAACATCAACCATCAATCAATATCAACCATCACACTTAACATCAACCATCACACTTAACATCAACCATCACACTTAACATCAACCATCACACTTAACATCAACCATCACACTTAACATCAACCATCAACTCAACACTTAATATCAACCACCACGACTAACATCAACCATCACAGGCATCAACCATCACACTTAACATCAACCATCAGACTTAACATCAACCACCACACTTAACATCAACCATCAAACTTAACATCAACCATCACACTTAACATCAACCACCACACTTAACATCAACCACCACACTTAACATCAACCATCACACTTAACATCAACCATCACACTTAACATCAACCATCACACTTAACATCAACCATCACATAACATCAACCATCACACTTAACATCAACCATCAACTTAATATCAACCATCACACTTAACATCAACCATCACACCGTAACATCAACCATCAACCATCAACCACCACTCTTAACATCAACCACCACATTCACATCAACCATCAGACTCGTAACATCACACTTAACATCAACCATCACACTTAACATCAACCACTACATTAACATCAACTACACTTAACATCAACCATCACACTTAACATCAACCACCACACTTAACATCAACTACCACACTTAACATCAACCATCACACTTAACATCAACCATCACACTTAACACCAATCATCACATTAACATCAACCATCACACTTAACATCAACCATCACACTTAATACATCTACCATCACACTTAACATCAACCATCACACTTAACATCAACCATCACACTTAACATCAACCATCACACTTAACATCAACCATCACACTTAACATCAACAATCACACTTAACATCAACCATCTCACTTAACATCAACCATCACACTTAACATCAACCATCACACGTAACAAACCATCACAGGTAACATCAACTACCACACTTAACATCAACCATCACACTTAACAGAAACCATCACACTTAACAGAAAACCATCACACTTAACATCAACCATCACACTTAACATCAACCATCACACTTAACATCAACCATCACATCATCAACCATCACACTTAACACTGACCATCCCATTTAACATCAACCATCACACTTAACATTGACCATCCCATTTAACACTGACCATCACATTTCAACAGAAACCATCACACTTAACATCAACCATCACACTTAACATCAAACCATCACACTTTAACACCAACCACCACATGTAACATCAACTACCACACTTAACCTCAACCATCACACGTAACATCAACTACCACACTTAGCCCCAACCATCACACGTAACATCAACTACCACACTTAACATCAACTATCACACTTAACACCAACCATCACACGTAACATCAACTACCACACTTAACATCAACCATCACACTTAACATCAACCATCACACTTAACACCAACCATCACACTTAACATCAACCATCACACTTAACATCAACCATCACACTTAACATCAACCATCACACTTAACATCAACCATCACACTTAACACCAACCATCACACTTAACATCAACTACCACACTTAACCCCAACCATCACACGTAACATCAACTACCACACTTAACCCCAACCATAACACTTAACATCAACCATCACACTTAACATCAACCATCACACTTAACATCAACTATCACACTTAACCCCCAACCATCACACTTAACATCAACCATCACACTAACACCAACCATCACACTTAACATCAACTACCACACTTAACACCAACCATCACACTTAACATCAACTACCACACTTAACACCAACCATCACACTTAACATCAACTACCACACTTAACACCAACCATCACACTTAACATCAACTACCACACTTAACACCAACCATCACACTTAACATCAACTACCACACTTAACACCAACCATCACACTTAACATCAACTACCACACTTAACACCAACCATCACACTTAACATCAACTACCACACTTAACATCAACCATCACACTTAACATCAACCATCACACTTAACACCAACCATCACACTTAACATCAACTACCACACTTAAAATCAACTACCACACGTAACACCAACCATCACACTTAACATCAACCATCACACTTAACATCACCCATCACACTTAACATCAACTACCACACTTAACATCAACTACCACGTGACACCAACCATCACACTTAACATCAACCATCACACTTAAAATCAACCATCACACTTAACATCAACCATCACACTTAACATCAACCATCACACTTAACATCAACCATCACACTTAACATCAACCATCAAACGTAACATCAACCATCACACATAACATCAATCATCACACTTAACATCAACCATCACACTTAAAATCAACCATCACACTTAACATCAACCATCCCACTTAACATCAACTACCACACTTAACATCAACCATCACACTTAACATCAACCATCACACTTAACATCAACCATCACACTTAACATCAACCATCACACTTAACATCAACATCACACTTAACATCAACCATCACACTTAACATCAACTACCACACTTAACACCAACCATCACACTTAACATCAACTACCACACTTAACATCAACCATCACACTTAACACTGACCATCCCATTTAACATCAACCATCACACACTTAACATCAACCATCACACTTAACACCAATCATCACACTTAACATCAACTACCAGCACTTAACATCAACTACCACACTTTAACATCAACCATCACACTTAACATCAACCATCACATCTTAACATCAACTACCACACAACATCAACCATCACACTTAAAATCAATCATCGCACTTAAAATCAACCATCACACTTAACATCAACCATCACACTTAAAATCAACCATCACACTTAACATCAACCACCACACTTAACATCAACCACCACACTTAACATCAACCATCACACTTAACATCAACCATCGCACTTAACATCAACCATCACACTTAACATCAAACATCACACTTAACATCAACCATCACACTTAACATCAACCATCACACTTAACATCAACCATCACACTTAACATCAACCATCACACTTAACATCAACCATCACACTTAACATCAACCATCACACTTAACATCAACCATCACACTTAACATCAACCATCACACTTAACATCAACCATCACACTAACATCAACCATCACACTTAACATCAACCATCACACTTAACATCGACCATAAAACTTAACATCAACCATCACATTTACCATCAACCATCACACTTAACACCAACCATCACACTTAACATCAACCATCACACTTAACATCAACCATCACACTTAACATCAACCATCACACTTAACATCAACCATCACACTTAACATCAACCATCACACTTAACATCAACCATCACACTTAACATCAACCATCACACTTAACATCAACCATCACACTTAACATCAACCATCACACTTAACATCAACCATCACACTTTAACATCAACCATCACACTTAACATCAACCATCACACTTAACATCATCAACCATCACACTTAACATCAACCACCACACTTAACATCAACCATCACACTTAACATCAACCATCACACTTAACATCAACCATCACACAATTAACATCAACCATCAGACTTAACATCAACCACCACACTTAACATCAACCACCACACTTCAAACATCAACCATCACACTTAACATCAACCATCACACTTAACATCAACCATCACACTTAACATCAACCATCACACTTAACATCAACCATCACACTTAACATCAACCATCACACTTAACATCAACCATCACACTTTTAACATCAACCATCAACATCACACTTAATATCAACCATCACACTTAACATCAACCATCACACTTAACATCAACCATCACACTTAACATCAACCACCACACTTAACATCAAACCACCACACTTAACATCAACCATCAGACTTAACATCAACCATCACACTTAACATCAACCATCACACTTAACATCAACCACCACACTTAACATCAACCACCACACTTAACATCAACCATCACACTTAACATCAACCACCACACTTAACATCAACTACCACACTTAACATCAACCATCACACTTAACATCAACCATCACACTTAACATCAACCATCACACTTAACATCAACCATCACACTTAACATCAACCATCACACTTAACATCAACCATCACACTTAACATCAACCATCACACTTAACATCAACCATCACACTTAACATCAACCATCACACTTAACATCAACCATCACACTTAACATCAACCATCACACTTAACATCAACCATCACACTTAACATCAACCATCACACTTAACATCAACCATCACACTTAACATTAAACATCAACCATCACACTTAACATCAACCATCACACTTAACATCAACCATCACACTTAACATCAACCATCACACTTAACATCAACCATCACACTTAACATCAACCATCACACTTAACATCAACCATCAGACTTAACATCGACCATAAAACTTAACATCAACCATCACACTTAACATCTACCATCACACTTAACATCAACCATCACACTTAACATCAACCATCAGACTTAACATCGAACATAAAACTTAACATCAACCATCAGACTTAACATCGACCATAAAACTTAACATTGTTTTCCTCTGTGAAAGGGGGGGGGCGGCAGTGGGGAGGGGTTTTTTTCTCTTGGAAATCTTATTTTTCTACTTCTGTTTCGTTCTTTCCTGATACTGCTTCATGAAACAAAAATGTTAAGATTTAAAACAATACAGAAATTCAAATATGCAATAATCAATAATCAATATCAGATGGAAAATATAGGAAAGATAATAAGAAATATTGAAAAGCAAAATTCACCAAAAATAGATTATGCCAGAAGATAAACCACAGTAATAATATATACAAAAAGGATAAACCCTGAACCGAAACACGCCAAATCTCCGAATGGACGAGCAGACGGCAATGCAATAATCGATGTTATGAACGTTCTCAAAGGTCACCAAGTGCGTTCTAGTGCAAACATCTCTTCGCAAGACCCGAATCTTGAGCGACAGACTAAAATAACACAAAAAATAATAAGCAACTTGGTCGCGGATTCACAATTTTCTTGCAGTCCAAACTGGCGTCGGAATTTCCGTGAAGTCGACCGGAAGTAGAATGTTGAAAATTGCATGGATGGCGTATTGATTCGATATGTAAAAAAAAAAACGGTTGTTTTCGTAATGCATTCTATTATAATTTAGTGCTGCACTCAATGTTTCACAAACTTGTACAGGAAACATGACTGTAAATATAAATGCTAATATTCTTGTATGCCTATAGGACAAAATGTAACAACACAAAATCAATGAATGTTATGATTGTTAAGAGTTGAACGAATGACTAAGTAATTAAGTAAGTACCACAGTCGGTAAGTAAGAAGTAATTAAGTAAAAGTAAATAAGTATGTAAGTATGTAAGTAAGTAAGTAAGTAAGTATGTATGTAAGTAAGTAAGTAAGTAGATAAGTAAGTAAGTAGGTAAGTAAGTAAGTAAGTATGTAAGTATGTATATGTAAATTAAGTAGGTAAATAAGTAAGTAGGTAAGTATGTAAGTAAGTAAGTATGTAAGTAAGTAGGTAACAAGTAAGTAGGTAAGTAACTAAATAGGTAAGTAAGTAAATAGGTAAGAAGTAAATAGGTAAGTACGTAAATGTAAGTAAGTACGTAAGTAAGTAAATAAGTAGGTAAGTAAATAAGTAAGTAAATAAGTAAGTAAGTAAGTAAATATGTAAAGTAAATAGTAAGTAAGTAAGTAAATAAATAAGTAAGTAAATAAGTATGTAAGTAAGTAAATGTAGTAAGTAAGTAAGTGCGTAAGTAAGTAAATAAGTGCGTAAGTAAGTATGTAAGTAAGTAAGTAGTAGGTACATAAGTAAATAAATAAGTAAAGTAAGTGAATAAATAAGTAAGTAAGTAAGTAAGTAGGTCAATAAGTAAGTAAATAAGTAAGTAGGTAAGTAAATAAATGTGTACGTAAGTAAGTAAGTAAGAAGGTAAGTAAGTAATAAGTAGCTAAGTAAGTACGTAAGTAAATAAAGTATGTAAGTAAATAAAGTATGTAAGTAAGTAGTTAAGTAAATAAGTAGGTTCTATTCTTATAATACGATAAATCTCCCTATGTAACTGTAATATAATAAATATATGTAACAGATTAAGTATGATATGACAATGTAAGTAAATAAGTAAGTAGGGAAGTAAATAAATTGTATAAGGCGTAAGATAAGTAATAAGTAGGCTGTAAGTACCAAGTAGATAAGCAAATAAAGTGTTAAGTAAGTAGATAAGTAAGTAAGTATGTTCTATTTCTTATAGATGATCTGATTCTGTATGACCCACATCATAGATATGGCCATATATAATTAATGATATGACAATGTATTGTAGCTAAACTAATCTGACCATATTATGTTACAATTATGTATGGCCATGTAAATTGATTCTATGACCCAATAGATTATAACGGTTTAAGCTGTTTGCCCAATAGATGTAGTACGGCAAGCTGTTTGCCCAATAGATGTAACGGCAAGCTGTTTGCCCAATAGATGTAACGGCAAGCTGTTTGCCCAATAGATGTAACGGCAAGCTGTTTGCCCAATAGATGTAACGGCAAGCTGTTTGCCCAATAGATGTAACGGCAAGCTGTTTTAGATGTAAATAAGTGTTTGCCCATATGTAGGTAAACTGTAAATAAGTAACGGCAAGATGTAACGGCAAGCTGTTTGCCCAATAGATGTAACGGCAAGCTGTTTGCCCAATAGATGTAAATAAGTTGTTTGCCCAAGTAGATGTAACAGATGTAAGTTTGCCCAATAGTAACTGTATGCCCAATAGATGTAACGGCAAACTGTTTGCCCAATAGATGTAACGGCAAGCTGTTTGCCCAATAGATGTAACGGCAAGCTGTTTGCCCAATAGATGTAACGGCAAGCTGTTTGCCCAATAGATGTAACGGCAAGCTGTTTGCCCAATAGATGTAACGGCAAGCTGTTTGCCCAATAGATGTAACGGCACATTTACATTTTAGCGGCGTAAACCAAAGTGGATCAATTTTTTACTCATGGATTTCGGTCTCGATCGGCACTTAGAGGTGAGAGTGAAGAGATATCTACAATGCCTAAATCTGAAACCCTTAACCCTAAATAACCCTAGCCCTTAACCCTTAACCCTTAACCCTTTAACCCTTAACCTCCCTAACCCCTAAGCCGATATCCACTACGAGTTCAAATTTGATCCAATTTATTTTACGCCGCTAAAGTGACAATAACTGTTATGTCTACCTAAACACGTAATATTGCACATGTTGGGTGAGGGGGGGTGCGCATTGCACTGTTGGCGGGGGCTACTGGTAGGTCCTACGTCTTTAATGTCACCCTTTTACTTATCCTTTCATCATGCTGTTTTCGCTTAATTCACCCTGAGATCACCGCAATTGTGCACATGGTCACTTCCAATTAAACAAAATAAAATATTGCTCATAACGTTGCCCAATATGATGGTGTGCTTTGCACAATATGCTGTTCATAAGCCTGTATAGTTTTTTTCTTCCCTTTTTATCTTCTTTTTTCTTCCATGCGTCTTGTCTGCTCTTTGCGTCTCATGACAACAAACGGAGCCATTGTTCAAACCAATTTAGATGTTGAACAACTCTGTGAAACTTTCCACGTCGTAAAGGTATCAAGTTACAGCTTCTCTCACGTTATCACGGTTGTGTGTTTGTTTTGGTAAAAAAAAATTACTTTCTCAGCTGCGCTGGTAAAAGGCCTTGATTGTGTTTGTGTGAAGCTTTTCGTTGCTGTTAATGTTATTATGAGTTTCCGTGACTCTCTATATATATCTCTGTCTCTGTCTTTTTCTATATCTTTGTCTCCCGTATCTGTCTGTATGTCAATGTGAATTTGTATGTTTGTCTGTCTCTTTCCCTCTCTCGCTTTCTCTCTATATCTCCTTCCAAATCTCTACCCTATCTATCTCTCGTTCTCCCTCCCTCTCTATCTCTTTCTTTGTATCTCTCTGTCTCTGTCTCTGTCTCTGTCTCTGTCTCTGTCTCTGTCTCTAAGTCTCTCTCTGTCTCTGTCTCTAGGTCTCTCTCTCTCTAAGTCTCTCTCTAAGTAAATAAGTAGGTCTCTTTCTTACGTAGGTAAGTAAGTCTCTTAAATCGTAGGTAAGTAAATAAGCAGGTCTCTAAGTAAATAAGTAGGTCTCTAAGTAAGTCTCTAAGTAAGTAAGTCTCTCTCTCTCTCAATGCTGTAGAGCACCAATGTGGATGTTAAAAATGTTAGTGAAAGAGAAAGAAAAGAGATAAGAGAACGCTAGAGAGAGAGAAGCGAAAACAGACGGACAGACAGACAGAAAACAGACAGACAGAATAACAGACAGACAGATAGATAGAAATATAGACGTATAGACATACTGACAGAAACTAGAAGACTGACGAACTAACAAAGAAACAGAAGAACCCCCCCGCCCCCCCCCCCCCCCAGCCCCACATACAGAAATAAGGAATGAATCAAAGGCATTACTAAGTAGTAAAAGCTTCACCATAACCAGGAAATACAATGAATTCTATCATACAAAAAGCCTATCTCCGCTGTAAAAAACATGCTGCTCATCATCTCTTAAAATAACATAATATTATCATCGTCTTTACACATTTCCTCTTTGAATGCACCGACGCCATGGCTCCACCACCCAAGATCCGGCTTGTAGGTTGCAAAAGAGCCGAAGGCAATCGGGAATAAATATAATTCCAATGTTAAATAAACCTATAAACTTTATTAGCATTTTTTCTTCTTCTTCTAACAAGGCATTGGCTGTTGTACAGAGTTATCGTTATTTATTCGTTTTTGCTTATTATTGTTTTAGCCATCACATGATGGCACTGTGTCCCATCTGTGTGTAAAATTATGATTCAGTCATCAACAACATTTCAA
>JAXRKP010001383.1:35000-37500 GCA_037039925.1 Doris montereyensis | reverse complement strand
GAGAGAGAGAGAGAGAGAGAGAGAGAGAGAGAGAGAGAGAGAGAGAGAGAGAGAGAGAGAGAGAGAGAGAGAGATGAAAGATAGAAAGATAAGATAGATAGATATATTGATAGAGAAAATGTCAATACATTACCTGTCTCTTGACATACAGACACCTGACGACATTAAATATCATCGCTGATATTTGGTAAAACTAATATTTGACTTTATCAGTTCGTCTTTGACTTTTGTCTTTGTCTTTGACTTTATCATTCGTTTCCTTATCGGTTCGTCTTTACTTTTGTAGTTTGTCAATGACTTTTATCAGTTCGTCTTTGATTTTTATCAGTTCGTCTTTTTGACTTTTATCAGTTCGTCTTTGACTTTTATCAGTTTGTTTTGACTTATGCCAAACTGCCGTATTATAATATTTACATCCCACACTAAAGGGAAATAAATACCCGCATGGTGTAATCTTTGATAGAAGGAGATTTACAGGGGCCCAGAGGTAAAGTGTTGGATTCTCATCTAATAATTCCGTAGGTTTGTACCCAATCAAGTTCTAACATTTTTTTTTCTCCATTTTTCATTTTTTTTCTTGTGGTGATACCCACTCCTCTTTGCTCCTTCCTTTTTGTTTTTAGTTGTTTTTTTCCATTTTTGAAGTGATACAAATCCTTCGTCCTTCTTTTGTTTTTTAGACGTTTTTTTTCTTTCCTGTGGTGATTAGTCAAACCCCTCCTCGTTCCTTGTATGAAAAAGTTATTTTCTTTTCCTGTGATATCCACTCCCCCACCCCGCCCTCCTCCCTGTTTCTTTGACCAGATTGTATTCAACGTGATTTCTTTTAGTCTAAAATGCCTCTTGTATTCAATGGGATCTCCTTCCCTTGGACATGCCCATTGTATTCAACGCGATTTCTATTTGAACATGCCATGGTATTTAACTTGATTTACATGTCCATGAACATGCCCCTTGTATTCAAGTGATTTCATCTGAACATGCCTCTTGTATTCAATGTGATTTCTCTTGAACATGTCCCTTGTATTCAATGTGATTTCTTTTCTTGAACATGTCCCTTGTATTCAACGTGATTTAATCTCCATGAACATGCCTGTTGTATTCAATGTGATTTCTTAGAACATGTCCCTTGTCTTCAATGGATTTCTTGAACATGTTCATGTCCAACGTGATTTCCTTTAAATGAACATGTCCATTGTATTCAATGTGATTTCTTCCCTTTGAACATGCCTCTTTGTATTCAATGTGATTTCTTTCCCTTGAACATGCCTCTTGTATTCAATGTGATTTCCTCCCCTTTGAACATGCCTCTTGTATTCAATGTGATTTCCTTCCCTTTGAACATGCCTCTTGTATTCAATGTGATTTCTTCCTTTGAACATGCTTGGTGTATTCAAAGCGATTTCTTCCTTTATACATGCCTATTGTATTCAATGTGATTTCCTTCCTTTCGATATGCCTCTTGATTCAAAGCGATTTCTTCCAAAGCAATATTGATGGACAAGACCCTTGTATTCAAAGTGATTTGTTGGAACATGCTTGATGGACAAAGTGATTTCTTCCCTTGACAAAGCCTCTTGTATTTCAATGATTTGATTCCCTTTGAACATGCCTCTTGTATTCAATGTGATTTGATTCCATTTGGATTGCCCCTTGTATTCAATGTATTTCCCCCTTTAAACTGCCCCTTTTATTCAATGGTGGATTTGCTTCCTTTGGGACAGGTTTGAGGTATTCAAGGTGATTTATCTTCCTTGAATATGCCCCATGTATTCAACGTGATTATCTTTCCCTTTCGACTGCCCCTTGTATTCAATGTGATTATCACAGTTCCCAGTGGACATGCCCAGAGATGTATTCAATGTGATTTCTTCCCTTTGACTGCCCCTTGCATTCAGCAGAGTTTCTTTCCTTTGACTGCCCTTGTATTCAATGTGATTTCTTCCTTTGGACATGCCTGTGTATTTAATGTGATTTCCTTCCCTTTCGACATGTCTCTTTGTATTCAACGTGATTTCCTCCCTTTGGACTGCCCCTTTGTATTCAATGTGATTTCATTCCCTTTGACAGTGCTTTGTAGAGAATGTGATTTCCTTCCCTTGGAATGCAGCTCTTGCATTCAATGTGATTTTCCTTTCGACATGCTCTCCTGTATTCTGTGAGGAGAGAGAGCAGCAGAGACATGCCTCTTGTATTTAATGAGATTATCTTCCAGCAGACATGTCTCTTGTATTCAATGATTATCTCCCTTTCGACTGCATTCTTTCAATGTGATTTCTTCCCATTTCGACATGCCCCTTTGTATTCAATGTGATTTTTCTCTTAATGGCATGCCCCAGTATTCAACGCGGACAGCTTCTCTTTATGGCATGCCCACATTCTATTCAGTGATTTCAGCCCTTTCTTCATGCCCCATGTATTAATGTAGCAGCTTCTTCCTTTGAGACAATCCCTGTATTCAATGTTATCTCCTTTCTTTGGAGCATGTCCCTTGTATTCA
>JAXRKP010001383.1:10000-32500 GCA_037039925.1 Doris montereyensis | reverse complement strand
AAAAAGCTTTTTAACGCCGAGTCTTTATTTAAAGCACAAAAACAAAAGAGTTCGACTGAACCGGAAATCCTACTGATTTAGTGTTAGCTAGCTGTTTACATTCGTAAATTGAGCGACCTCAGACAGCGCTATGCTTAGTCAGGGGATTCAGTAGCTCGGTAGTCCCGAGGCAAGGTGTCGGCCTCTGAAAAAGTCAAATTTAAACAAACAGTGAGGCAAGGCGATTTTCGGAAGTGAAGGAAATGACACATGTCAATCTTATTAAAACCAATCGCCATAGAACTAAGACCCTAAATATTTTAGAAAAACAGAGGAGAAAAACTAAACAACATTGACCACCATGAGGATCGAACAAACAAACTAACTGCGTCGGCATCCATCGCCTCGCCAAAGCAAACGTGCTACGAAAATATTTTTTTTAGAGTCGTGAGTTAACCTGTGTACATTTCGTAAACAGAACGATCTCTCACAGCCATCGATGGCTTTCAGGCAACTCTTGCCATGTCAATGTCAACCTCGTGTTCGGCCCATATAGACCTAGTGCACGAGTAACAACGTGGGATAGTTTCTGCTAGTAACAACATGTCTAGTTTTAACCTAGATCTACTAGTAACAACATGTCTAGTTTTATACCTAGTCTTTGTACTAGTAACTGTCATACCTAGTCTGTACTGTAATCTAATACTTTGTACTAGTAACAACATGTCTAGTTTTATACTGAAGTCTTTGTACTAGTAACAACATGTCTAGTTTTATACTGTCTTTGTACTGCCCTGTCATGTCTAGTTTTATACCAAACCTTTGTACTAGTAACAACAGACTGATCTAGTTTTATACCATCTTTATACTAGTAACAACATGTCTAGTTTTATAGGAACTAGTAACAACATGTCATAGTTTTATACCAAACCTTTGTACTAGTAACAACATGTTCTAGTTTTATACCTAGTCTTTGTACTAGTAACAACATTTCTAGTTTTATACTAAAGTCTTTGTACTAGTAACAACATGTCTGGTTTTATACCTAGTCTTTGTACTAGTAACAACATGTCTAGTTTTATACCTAGTCTTTGTACTAGTAACAACATGTCTAGTTTTATACTCAAAGAAGGAACTAGTAACAACATGTCTAGTTTTATACCTAGTCTTTGTACTAGTAACAACATGTCTAGTTTTATACCAAACCTTTGTACTAGTAACAACATGTCTAGTTTTATACCAAACCTTTGTACTAGTAACAACATGTCTAGTTTTATACCAAACATTTGTACTAGTAACAACATGTCTAGTTTTATACCAAACCTTTTGTACTAGTAACAACATGTCTAGTTTTATACTCAAGTCTTTGTAACTAGTAACAAGTTTTATACCTTCTTTGTACTAGTAACAACTTGTCAAGTTTTATACCTAGTCTTTGTACTAGCAACAACAGTTGTATACCTAGTCTTTGTACTAAAATGCTAGTTTTATACTAGTAACAAAATGTCTAGTTTTATACCTAGTCTTTGTACTAGTAAAAACATGTCTAGTTTTATACCTAGTCTTTGTACTAGTAAAAACATGTTTTTTATACCTATGTCAAATAGAAATTTATACCAAGTCTTTGTACTAGTAACAACATGTCTAGTTTTATACCTAGTCTTTGTACTAAAGTAACAACATGTCTAGTTTATACCTAAGTCTTTTGTACTAGTAACAACATGTCTAGTTTTATACCAAACCTTTGTACTAGTAACAACATGTCTAGTTGTGTCTAAATCTTGTTTTATACCTAGTTTTATACTGTACTAGTAACAACATGTCTAGTTTATACCTAGTCTTTGTACTAGTAACAACATGTCTAGTTTTATACCTAACTTTGTACTAGTAACAACATGTCTAGTTTTATACCTAGTCTTTGTACTAGTAACAACATGTCTAGTTTTATACAACCTTTGTACTAGTAACAACAGTTTTTTATCTAGACATTTGTACTAGTAACAACATGTCTAGTTTTATACCTGAGTCTTTGTACTAGTAACAACATGTCTAGTTTTATACCTAGTACTTGTCTAGTTTTATACCTAGTCTTTGTACTAGTAACAACATGTCTAGTTTTATACCAAACCTTTGTACTAGCAACAACATGTCTGGATTTGTACCAAACCTTTGTACTAGTAACAACATGTCTAGTTTTAGTTTTATACCAAACCAAACATTTGTACTAGTAACAACATGTCTAGTTTTATACCTAACCTTTGTACTAAGTAACAACATGTCTAGTTTTATACCAAATCTTTGTACTAGTAACAACATGTCTAGTTTTATACCAAACCTTTGTACTAGTAACAACATGTCTAGTTTTATACCTTTCCTTTGTACTAGTAACAACATGTCTAGTTTTATACCAAATCTTTGTACTAGTAACAACATGTCTAGTTTATAAACTAACATGTCTAGTTTTATACCTAACCTTGTACTAGTAACAACGTGTCTAGTTTTATACCTAGTCCTTTGTACTAGTAACAACATGTCTAGTTTTATACCCAACCTTTGTACTAGTAACAACATGTCTAGTTTTATACCCAACCTTGTACTAGTAACAACATGTCTAGTTTTATACCTAATTTGTACTAGTAACAACATGTCTAGTTTTATACCAACCTCCTACTAGTAACAACATGTCTAGTTTTACAAGTGAACCTTGTACTGGTAACAACATGTCTAGTCCTAGTACTAGTAACAACATGTCTAGTTTATCCAAAAATCTTTGTACTAGTAAAGGCTGATTCTTGAGCCCCGTAACAACGGTTGAAAAACATTTTCGAGTAACAACATGTCTAGTTTTATACCTCCCGGCCTCCTTGTACTAGGTAACATTTTATAACATTTTAGTAAACATGTCTAGGAGCACTCCTGACTAGAAAAAACATGTCTAGTTGTATACCAAGGTCCAAAATGTCTAGTTTTATACCAAACCTTTGTAGAAATCAAATCTAGTTTAAGGGTAAACAACATGTACCTAGTACAATTAAAAATCAAGTTTATACCAAAGTCTTTTGTACTAGTAATCAACGAAAGTTGATGATGTCTTGGTAACAATCAAGTTGTAAATCAAATCAAATGTCAAATACAAATTTGTACTAGTAATGTAGTTTTATACCTAGTAAATCAAATCTAATCAAACGCTTTGTACTAAACAAATCACGTTTTATCAAATCTTTGTACTAGTAACAACATGTCTAGTTGTTATTAGTCTTTGTACTAGAGTCACCATGTCAGTTTTATACTGAGGTACTAGTTGTTAGTTTTATACCATGTCTTTAGTACATGTCTAATTTTAACCCTACCTTGTACTAGTAACACCTAGCACCCAGCAACTGACTAGTTCCATACCCTTTGTACTATCCCATGTCTAGTTGTTATACTGACTGTTCAAAACATGTCTAGATACTCTGTCCACTAGTAACAACTGTCTAGTTTTATACAAACACTTTGACTAGTAATCATTTCAGTTGTATACCTAGTCTTTGACTAGTAACTCAGTTTTATACCTAGTCTTTGACTAGAAATTGTCTAGTTGTAACAGTCTGACTAGCAACAACATGTCTAGTTGTGTACCTGTGATAGTTGTCCCAGTAAGGACTGTCAACATGTCTAGTTGTAGCACTTTTATACTAGTTTTTAAACAACATGTCTAGTTTTATACACTGACTCCGTAACAACATGTCACTTGACCTAGCCTTAGTACAGTAACAACATGTCTAGTTTTCCAAACATTTGTATTAGTAACTGTCTAGTTTTATACCTAGTCGTGAATAACAACATGTCTAGTTTTATACAACCTTTGTACCTAGTAACAACATGACTAGTTTTATACCTAGTCTTTGTACTAGTAGAACATGTCTAGTTTTACACCAACTTTTGTACTAGTAACAACATGCTAGTTGATACTTAGTCTTTGTACTAGTAACAACATGTCCTTGTATACCTAGTCTTTTGTACTAGTAACAACATGTCTAGTTTTATTCACCATTGCACTAGTCTTGTACTGTCCAAAATGTCTATATCTTATCATATTGACTAGTAACAACATGTCTAGTTTTATTACTGAAAGAGAGTAACAACATGAGCTAGTTTTATACCAAGTCTTTTGACATAGTAACAAAATGTCTAGTTGAAATGTCCATGTACTAAACAACGTACTAGTTCCCCAAAATTTGTACTAGTTCAAAACAGTTTTATACCACGTCTTTTTGCAATTAGGAAACAACATGTCTAGTTTAAAACCTAATTACAGTTGTCCAAAATCACTAGTTTTATACTAAACATTTGTACTAGTAACAAATACTAGTTTTATACCAAACCTTTGTACTAGAATTCTAGTTATTATAGAAACGCCAGTAAGATGTCTAGTTTTATACCAAACATAATGAGTAGTTTTAGCCAAAATTTGTACTAGTAACAACGATGTCTAAAAACAATGGCCTTTGTACAAATTCTAGTTTATACCAAAGATTTGAAGTAACAACGTCTAGTTTTATACCAAACCTTTACTTAAAAACAATGTCTAGTTTTACCCAAAACCAACGACTAGTAAAATTGTCTAGTTGTCCAAAATTTGTTAGTAACATTATTCTATTTTATACCTAAACATTTGTAACGTAAATGTTATCTGGTTCAAAACACTTTGTACTAGTAACAAAAGTTATACCTAACATTTGTACTATCAACATGTCGGCTGTCCCAAAATATGGTTCAAAACACTGGTACCTAGTCCAAAATTATGTTTGTCTAGTTTTATACAAACTGGCTTTGTATCATCCGTCTAGTTTAATACCTAGTCTTTGTACTAACACTGTACTGTCAATAATTTTGTAGACGTTCCAGGAAAAATACTGGCTGTCCAAAGGCATTATTTCGTAGTCCGAACCAAAAAGCCCTGAACGGTTGAAAGCATTTTCGAGCAAATTTACGCCACGGCCCTCTGGTACAGGTAGGTGGGTACACCTAGGTGCCGGAGGCTATCAGTGGTTTATCACATCACTTTGGTCAAAGATACCTTTGCATCCCGAGTGAAATTAAAAAATGTTACGAAATTGTCATAAAATCAACCAAATCAAATCAACTTAAATCAAATCAATGAAATCAAATTGTCAAATCAAATCAAATCAAATCAAATCAAATCAACTCAACTCAAATCAAATCAAATCAAATCAAATCAAATCAAATCAAATCAAATCAAATTCAAACCCAAATCAAATCAACCCAAATGCAAATCAAATCAACAAAATAAATTCAAATCAAATCAAATCAACTAAAATCAAATCAAATCAAATCAAATCAAATCAAATCGTAGCCGCAAGAATTGTTGTTAATTAAAAGCAATGGGTGACGAAGTATTTCACCTTGAAATTAAAAATCTGGGTACGAATATAAACACTCAAACACTGGTTGTTCAAAACAATGGAACAAAACATTGTATTCAAAACATTGAAATTCAAAACAACTGTTCAAAACACTGACTGTTCACAAAACACTCAGAAAAACACTCAAATAATGACATGTTCAAATATTACAAAACTTGAAAATAAAAACATTGGGTAAAACATTGATTTCACACTGACTGTTCAAAACATAAAACAATGACTGTTCAAAAAACAGAACAAAAATACACTTGAAAATAAAAAACATAGCCTGCCTGAAAATGTACTGGTTCAAAACACTTGTTCTCACAAGGAGGTGATTATTATAACATTGTTGCCCAAAATCAGAACGGTTCAAAAACAATGCTCATTGACTGTTCAGAAACTGGAAAATTATTTCGTTCAAAACACTTGTTGTCCAAAATTATTTGGCCACGTAAAATTATGACACAGGGTTAAAATTATTTCTTTTTTGTCCAAAACGGTACGGTTAAAACACTGGCTGAGAATATTTGGTTCAAAAACTGGCTGTCCAAAATTATTTGGTTCCATTTCCAAAATTATGTCTTCAAAACACTGGCTGTAAAATTATGTGGTTCAAAACACTGGAAGGAAACTCTGTCAAAATTAGCAAAACGAAAGATTGAACACGAGCGTTAGTATTGTTCGCATAAACACTGGCAAACGTTCAAAACACTGGCTGTCCAAAATACCCATGGGTCCCATTCAAAACAGCTGGCTTCTCAGCTTGTGGCGTATACTGTTATGGCTAAAATTAGATAGTTTGCCATGACGTCCGTGTTCGAATATCTCTTTGTGTTGTTACCTTATTGTGAACCCAGGTAGATAGTTTGCAGTGGGTACAAACATATGGAGCCTGTTATGTTATGGAAATAAAACAATAGATAGTTTGCCTTGTAAATAATATCTCTTTTACCGTGTTATATTGTTCCACAGTGTTACAGCTACGGCAGCAAGGGCCGTATAGTTTGAGGGAACCTAAGCAGTGTCATACTATCCTCTTTGGGACTATGCAAAGGAAGACTCTGCAAAAAGCAACGAATAGATAGTTTGGCAGTGTAGATACCCATAATATCTTTTGTGTTATGTTATGGCTACATAGATAGTTTGTCGACATAATATCTGACTGTTTTGTTATGGCTACATAGATAGTTTGCAGTGTCATAATATCTTTGTGTTATGTTATGGCTACATAGATAATTTGCATTGACATAATATTTATTTGTTTGTTTACGTTGTCTATCTGTGTTTATTGCTAGATATTTCTCATTTGTTTTTATATGACGAAGGGCCATACCATGCCCGAAACGTCACGTGTTTGTTCTGTCGTCTTTGGTGAAGTAGTTGTCGCTTATTTCCCTTTATCAGACTTTACTCAGCTGTGGGGTTTCCTTTGGGCTTGTCCTATGGGAGAAACCTGGAACACAAAAATCTGAGAGTGAAATTTCAAGAAGTTATATTTGCGTCGATGTTCAGTTACAACGGGTACTGGGATAATTCAATAGTAGGAAAAACGAGAAGAATTTAAAAAAAATTGAAAAAAAAAAACAACAAAAAAACTGTAAAGGAGCAGAAAAACACTGTGAATTTTGTTTAGGCAAAAAAAAACTGTATAAAGTCAAAGGAGTTATCTGCATAGGCAAATAAAGATTTTTGGGTACAAACGGTTAAAGCCTAGTCGTAATGCTGTGGTATTTGGAGTTGACATTTTCAATGATCCGTTTAGACCGTCTCCAACATGGGGAAAACTCAAAAGCATTAAATAATTTGGCCACGTCAAGCAAACTTGAAAAATGCCTAGGAAGGCTGATTCTGGGGGTAAAAGGAATGGGATAAACAAAAAATAGAAGAAAAAAAGGAAGTACAAATGAAAATGGGGGAAAAAAAGATAAAGAGGACGTACTAAATTTAAAATAAAAAACAGAAACAGAGGCAGAGGTAACGACACAGTCAAGACAGAAACGTGTTAAGAGATACTGTCAATGATAAAGCACAGCGCCCTTGGGGATTGAAATTAATGATGATGATGATGATGATGATGATAATGATGATAATGATGATGATGATGGTGATGATGATGATTCTGATGTTGATGATAATGAGGATGATGCGAAAATGATGATAATAGTGATAATAATAATAATGATGACGATGATAATAAGGATGTTGATGATGAGGAAGATAATGATGATGAGTATAGTTTCTAATTGACACCTTGTCGTTGATACTGACGTTATAATCGTTTCAAGGTCCCCCCTATTTGCTAGCTCTAGCTACTTCGCTTGTCATCAGCAGCTTTGGCGTCGGCCTCTCAATCCAAAAACGTTTTCATGGGTTTCAAATGTTCTCGAGCTGTTTTTGAGTTGACAAGGGAGTTATTTAAACTGGACAAATGTTCTCGAGTTATTTTTTTAAGTTGACAAATGTTCTCGAGCTGTTTAAAGTTGACAAATGTTTCTCGAAAGTTGACAAAACAACTTCTGTTAAATCACAAATCTCGAGCAAGTTGACAAATGTTCCCAAGTTATCGTTTCTTTCGAGTAAAATCCACCCCTTGCTCAGTTGACAAGTGTTCTCGAGGCAATTGCTTTTGTCGAGTAAAACACCCCCTCCCAATGACAAATGTTCTCGAGTTTTTTTTTTATGTTTCAAGTGAAACCCAACCCTTGGGCCTGGTCAAGGAGACGGATGATAAAACGGTGGTCCCGTGTGCAGATCACAACGCTCTGTGCACGTTAAACTGAGATATTTTTGTAAAATCTGTTTACAAAAACCCAACAAACCTTGAGATAAGTTTTAAATAAAAATCAAACTTAAACAAATAAACAAACAAATAAACAAAACCAAACAACCAAACCAAAAGAGACAACAAACAAACAACCAAGCCAAAAGAGACAACAAACAAAACACACAAACCAAAAGAGATGTAAGTTAAATAAAAAAAACAACAAAAACCCCGACAAAAGAGACAACAAAAAAAACAAACCAAAAGAGACAACAAAACAAACAAACAAAAAAAACAAACAAAAACAAAAGAGACAACAAACAAACAACAAACAAAACAAACAAACAAACAAATAAAAAAACAAACAAACAAACAAACAAACAAAAACAAATAAACAAACAAACAAAAACAAAAGAGACAAAAACAAACAAACAAAAACAAACAAAAACCAAAAGAGACAAACAAACATAAAACAAACAAACAAACAAACACACTAACAAAAAAACAAAAAAACAAATAAACAAACAAAAACAAACACAAACAAAAGAGACAACAAACAAACAACCAAACCAAAAAGAGACAACAACTCACAAATCGTCGGTCACACACTCAACCCACAGTCACATGACTATCACTGGATTTTGTTTGTTACTTTGTGTTTTGGAATCTACCCTGTCCACCATATGCGGTGATCTCAGGGTGAGTGAAGAGGAAAAAGCAGGGTGAGAGAATGACACGTGAAAGAATGAAATAAAAGAAGAAGCACCTATCAGTCCCTCCCACCAACCGCCCACGAGTACAAACAGAAGGTAAGATATGAGATGAACCACCACCACCCCTCAGCACCACCTCATAGTCCTGTTTGTCACTCTTTTCCTGTTGATTTAATTTGATTTTACCCCACATCCAAAGCTAAGGTGATCTCGGGTTTTTTTTGGTAGGATTTTTAATTTTGCCCGGACTGCCCTGTAAACAGTCAAGGGATCTTTAAAGTGCACAGAGTGTTGTGATCTGCACACGGAACCTCATTTTTATCGTACGTCTCAATGAGACTAGGTGTCCATTCACCTACTTGGACCTGGGGGAGAGGGAGTAGATCTTGCTCGACAAAAATCCAGAAACTGTTTCCAACGTTTTCAGGGCTCGAACCCACTACCATTTGGTTGAGAGACCGACACATGCTCTCGACCATCGAGTCCCTCTCTTGTCTTGTAATGGGCATCGATCGTCTTAAGCTCAAATAACCCCTCCCCCATACATTCAAACGGCCTCCATCACATCTACTAGGCCCCAGCCCGCTTGCTGGACACCGTTCACAAAACCGTACGTTCAATGTCTTTGCCGATTCGGAATTTCCTCTTACATTGTTTTCTGAATTCACCCTGAGATCACTGTACAATAATAGTATAGCGGACGATGGGTAAATTTCCATGAAACACACACTCCTGGTATGTAAAGATTATGATAATTATAAAACACATTCAAGTATCAAAATGGAATGAAGAAAAGGATATTTTATTTATTTATTATGCATTATGGCTTTTTTTATTGCTTAAAACTTTGTTTTTAGCTATTTGCAGCTGTATACATCTATTTATGACACCATACGTAATTTTAACCTTTCACGTATATCTATTATGATAGATTTACGTTTTATGGCCTCAAAGATGGACAAACGCATTGTACGTAAATTTGTTTGTTTCATGAACAAATAAAGAATCCAATGAAAAAAACCAACATGAGTCACACTTGTTTAACATGGAGAAAAGTAGAGGGGAGTTAAAATAGAATTAAAGTAGGAGTTAAAGTAGAAGTTAAAAAGTAGAGTTAAAGTTAAAGTAGGAGTTAAAGTAGAAGTTAAAGTAGGAGTTAAAGTAGGAGTTAAAGTAGGAGTTAAAGTAGAAGTTAAAGTAGAAGTTAAAGTAGGAGTTAAAGTAGTTAAAGTAGAGTTAAAGTAGAAGTTAAAGTAGGAGTTAAAGTAGAAATTAAAGTAGGAGTTAAAGTAGGAGTTAAAGTAGGAGTTAAAGTAGGAGTTAAAGTAGGAGTTAAAGTAGGAGTTAAAGTAGGAGTTAAAATAGGAATTAAAGTGGAGTTAAAGTATTCACAAATATTCAAGGACTTTGCTCGTTTTGTTTTTTTTTGGTAGTCACTTGTGAATTATTCATTCACTGATTTAAAGCGTCAAAAGAGACATTTTACAAACATCCAAATCTGAATATAATGAGATTTATGAAACTTGATTTTGTTAATGTGATCTATCTGATTGTTATTGTTCATTTGCACTTTTCCTAAAACTGTGGATCTCGAATTTATCACTGGATTAAATTAAACTGTGTATATTATGATAAACATCTGTGTGAGTGTGTATGTATGTGTGTGTATGTGTGTCTTTGTGTGTGTGTGTACAGCTGGCATTGCCAATGTTACTCCATACTAACTGAAAACAATTGTCTACGCAATGTTTTTGGGGGTGTCTATAAAGTTCAACTGTTACACAAAGGTCACATGGCATTGTCATGTGACTCATCCACGCAGAAGGCTGGGATAGATAGTAGGAAAGCAAGCGGAAAGAAAGTCGTGTGCGACTGAAGGATAACAACACCACGTCATAACGCTACAAACAAGAAACAGTTTCGTCGTTTTGGAGAAAATCTCAAGGAGTGGCGGTGCGCACTTGTTGTATACTGGTGTTGTCCGGTGCGCACTGAATACTCGTTGTATGGTGATGGCGGTGGTGCGCACTACACTCGCATGGTGGTCTCCATCTGGAAGAACGACGAACGAACAAACGGAAGCAGGCAAAGATTTGTAAAGCGTAACATGAGAATTTGATGTCTTACATTCGTCACGATGATGTCACATACGTGGGGAATGATAAAGATCAACTCCTTTGGGAACATACACTGCAGTTTCCTGTAAAGTGCTTTCGAGGTGAGGATAAGTGCATATCAAAAGCTGCTAACATAGCCAAATTTCGGAGATAAGTTAGCTACAGGCTCTATGGAGCAGACGAGCTCTAGTGTTCACACCAAAAGCAACAGTCGCTAACCTGCTGTAAGCTGGTAACAAGTAATCACCAACTGAGCTACAGTGTTCACACGAAATGCGATTGTCGCTAACCTGCTGTCAGTTGGCAACTTAAACAAACTGAGCTGCAGTATTCACACCAAAACCAAATACCTCTAATCTGCAGTCAGTTGGCAACTTTAAGCAATCACAAACTGAGATCAGTCCACCTTCTAGCTTTGAGTTGCCAAAATGCCAACATGCCAACATGCCAACATGCCAAAATGCCAACATGCCAACATGCCAAAATGCCAACATGACAACATGCTAACATGCCAACATGCCAACATTCCAACATGCCAAAATGCCAACATGCCAACATGCCATAATGCCAACATGCCAACATGCCAACATGCCAACATGCAACAACATGCCAACATGCCAACATGCCAACATGCCAAAATGCCAACATGTTAACATGCCAACATGCCAACATGCCAACATGCCAACAGGCCAACATGCCAACATGCCAACAGCCAACATGCCAACATGCCAACATGTCAACATGCCAGCATGTCAACATGTCAAAATGTCAACATGCCAACATGCCAACATGCCAACATGCCAACAGCCAACATGCCAACATGCCAACATGCCAACATGCCAACATGCCAACATGCCACCATGCCAACATGTTATAAGTCGCAAGGCGAGACAAGCTGGGAGTGAGCTATGTGTAGCGTGGTCTCTACTTTTGGTGTGAATAGTCTGTAAGTACAATAAGAGTTTTGGTGACTAGTCTGTAAGTACAATAAGAGTTTTGGTATGACTAGTTTGTAAGTACAATAAGAGTTTTGGTATGACTAGTCTGTAAGTACAATAAGAGTTTTGGTATGACTAGTCTGTAAGTACAATAAGAGTTTTGGTATGACTAGTCTGTAAGTACAATAAGAGTTTTGGTATGACTAGTCTGTACATACAATAATAGTTTTGGTATGACTAGTCTGTAAGTACAATAAGAGTTTTTGGTATGACTAGTCTGTACATACAATAAGAGTTTTTGGTGTGACTAGACTGTAAGTACAATAAGAGTTTTGGTATGACTAGTCTGTAAGTACAATAAGAGTTTTGGTATGACTAGTCTGTAAGTACAATAAGAGTTTTGGTATGACTAGTCTGTAAGTACAATAAGAGTTTTGGTATGACTAGTCTGTAAGTACAATAAGAGTTTTGCTATGACTAGTCTGTAAGTACAATCAGAGTTTTGGTATGACTAGTCTGTAAGTACAATAAGAGTTTTGGTATGACTAGTCTGTAAGTACAATCAGAGTTTTGCTATGACTAGTCTGTACATAAAACAGGAGTTTTGGTATGACTAGTCTGTAAATACAATAAGAGTTTTGGTATGACTAGTCTGTAAGTACAATAAGAGTTTTGGTATGACTAGTCTGTAAGTACAATAAGAGTTTTGGTATGACTAGTCTGTAAGTACCACAAGAGTTTTGGTATGACTAGTCTGTAAGTACAATAAGAGTTTTGGTATGACTAGTCTGTAAGTACAATAAGAGTTTTGGTATGACTAGCCATACAATAAGTTTTGGTATGGCTAGTCTGTAAGTACAACAAGAGTTTTGGTATGACTAGTCTGTAAGTACAATAAGAGTTTTGGTATGACTAGTCTGTAAGTACAATAAGAGTTTTGGTATGACTAGTCTGTAAATACAATAAGAGTTTTGGTATGACTAGTCTGTAAGTACAATCAGAGTTTTGGTATGACTAGTCTGTAAGTACAATAAGAGTTTTGGTATGACTAGTCTGTAAGTACAATAAGAGTTTTGGTATGACTAGTCTGTAAATACAATCAGAGTTTTGGTATGACTAATCTGTAAGTACAATAAGAGTTTTGATGACTAGTCTGTAAATACAATCAGAGTTTTGGTATGACTAATCTGTAAGTACAATAAGAGTTTTGGTATGACTAGTCTGTAAATACAATCACAGTTTTGGTATGACTAGTCTGTAGCTTTTGGTATGACTAGTCTGTAAAAACAATAAGAGTTTTGGTATGACTAGTCTGTAAAAATCAGAGTTTTGGTATGACTAGTCTGTAAATACAATCAGAGTTTTGGTATGACTAGTCTGTAAGTACAATAAGAGTTTTGGTATGACTAGTCTGTAAGTACAATAAGAGTTTTGATGACTAGTCTGTAAGTACAATAAGAGTTTTGGTATGACTAGTCTGTAAGTACAATAAGAGTTTTGGTATGGCTAGTCTGTAAGTACAATAAGAGTTTTGGTATGACTAGTCTGTAAGTACAATAAGAGTTTTGGTATGACTAGTCTGTAAGTACAATAAGAGTTTTGGTATGACTAGTCTGTAAGTACAATAAGAGTTTTGATGTGACTAGTCTGTAAGTACAACATGAATAAGGGCCATTATTTCAGCAGCTAGGCCACCACAGTTCAGCTTTAGCTCAAAACCGTCACAAAAATCCATATCTCTTTTGCTTACAGCTAAGTGGGTTTTTACCCCTGAGTTAGTTACTTAAGTATTCACCTACTTACTATAATTCAAACAGTATTCACCTACTTACTTACTTACGTATTCACCTACTTACGTCTTCAGTATTTACCTACTGACTCGGTGGTCACCTAAGCTTAGGTATTTACCTCTTACTTAAAAACGTATTTCACCTACTTACTTACTTACGTATTCACCTACTTACTTACTTACGTATTCACCTACTTACTTACTTACTTATTCACCTACTTACTTACTTACGTATTTACCTACTTACTTACTTACGTATTTACCTACTTACTTACTTACGTATTCACCTACTTACTTACTTACGTATTTACCTACTTACTTACTTACGTATTCACCTACTTACTTACTAACGTATTTACCTACTTACTTACTTATGTATTCACCTACTTACTTACTTACGTATTCACCTACTTACTTACTTACATATTCACCTACTTACTTACTTACGTATTTACCTACTTACTTACTTACGTATTTACCTACTTACTTACTTACGTATTCACCTACTTACTTACTTACGTATTCACCTACTTACTTACTTACGTATTTACCTACTTACTTACTTACGTATTTACCTACTTACACTTACTTCACCTACTTACTTACTTACGTATTTACCTACTTACTTACTTACGTATTCACCTACTTACTTACTTACGTATTTACCTACTTACTTACTTACGTATTCACCTACTTACTTACGTATTCACCTACTTACTTACTTACGTATTCACCTACTTACTTACTTACGTATTCACCTACTTACTTACTTACGTATTCACCTACTTACTTACTTACGTATTTACCTACTTACTTACGTACGTATTCACCTACTTACTTACTTACGTATTCACCTACTTACTTACTTACGTATTCACCTACTTACTTACTTACGTATTTACCTACTTATTTACTTACGTATTCACCTACTTACTTACTTACGTATTCACCTACTTAACTTACTTGTTTACTTGCGTCTTTGCTTACTTGCTTACTTACCTACTTACATAATTACTTGCTTACTTACTTACTTATTTAATTTCTTTTACTTTACTTACTTAATTACTTATTTACTTACGTACTTACTTATTCACTTACTTACGTATTTACCTACTTACCACTTACTTGTTTACTTGCGTCTTTGCTTACTTGCTTACTTACCTACTTACGTAATTACTTGCTTACTTACTTACTTATTTAATTTCTTTTTACTTACTTAATTACTTATTTACTTACGTACTTACTTATTTACTTCCTTACAAACTTACTTACTTACTTACTTACTGACTTACTTACTATCCAGCTGCCCACATCGCCCTCCAGTCTTCTCTTTTCTTCGTGGTGACGTGACTCTACGTGTTATATCGTCTGGTCGGTTCCTTGAGGTGGTCAGACTAATATCCTGTTATCGGCCTTCCTCTTGCTCCTTTTTACCTTCCAGCTTCGCCTGTGGTCTGTAGTATATCTTTCAATATATCCGTGTCTACGTGCATGTTGCTGTAGGCAGGTCCAAAGAAAGAGAGATTTCTCTTTCGTTATTATGTTCAAGAGCTATCTCACTTTGGGCCAGATAGGGTGAAACATTTTTTAGATTTTTTTGTTTCTTTTCGGTCCAGGTAGGTTGATCAACACCTAGTCCCATTGGAGACAGACGATAAAAAGGGGTCCACTGTACATATCACAACACACACACTCTGTGTACGTTAAAGATCTCTTGGCTGTTTACAGAGCAGTCTGGGAAAAGTTAAAAAACAATTCTACCCAAAAGCCCCCAGATCGGCTTAATTTTGGGTGGCGAACCACGAGACTGCTGCTGTAGATACCTGGGAGCTGGCAAACAAAGAAACAAGCACATAAAACAAGAAAGAAAGAAAAAAATCTGACAAATATAAATATAACCAATACAAACAAACAAACAAATGAAATACCAACAATCATTGCAACAACAACAACAACAAAAGAGAAACAAACAAATAAACAAACAAACAAACAAGCAAATAAGCATATAAACAATCAGACAGAAGTCAGGCAGGAAGATAAGACGAACTAGAGCGCACAGAGTGTTGTAATATGCACACGGGAACTCCCTTTTATCGTCCGTCTCCTATGGGACTAGGCGTCAAACCAGCTACTTGGATCAGGGGGCGGGGTATGAGGGTGGTTGGTCTTTGGTGAAAATATGAGCAAATTTTGCAACCATCGGGGCTAGAATCCATGACTTTTAGGTTGAATGGCCGACACCTTGCCTCTGGACTATCGAGTCCCCTGTCATCATCATCATCGAAAGCGTGTGAAAGCTGCGAGCTCCCCAGGGATCCCTTGACCAGAGAACGTTTCAGTCAGTGATATTGGCGTCAATCCTGTTTCTCACCCCAGATGGTGGTTTGGCAGAACGACGCCGCTTTTCGTAGCTGCCCATTCAAGCAGGAAGAGAGCTGACCACTACACAATATCTTATGGACCAGGGATAAAACCTTTGACCTCTACACAATATCTTATGGACCAGGGATACAACCTTTGACCTCTACACAATATCTCATGGACCAGGGATAAAACCCTCTATCTTATGGACCAGGGATAACACGTTTGACTCTACACATATCTTAATGACCAGGGATACAACTACACAATATCTTAATGACCAGGGATAAGACTTTGACCTCTACAATATCTTAATGGACCAGGGATAAGACTTTTGACCTCTACACAATATCTTAATGACCAGGGATAAGACTTTTGACCTCTACACAATATCTTAATGACCAGGATAAGACTTTTGACCTCTACACAATATCTTAATGACCAGGGATAAGACTTTTTTGACCTCTACACAATATCTTAATGACCAGGGATAAAACGTTTGACCTCTACACAATATCTTATGGACCAGGGATAAGACTTTTGACCTCACGTACACATAATCTTATGGACCAGGGATAAAACCTTTGACCTCTACACAATATATTATGGACAACCAGGGATAAAACTTTCTGACAACAGCACAATATCTTAATGACCAGGGATAAGACTTTTAATCACCTCTACACAATATCTTAATGACCAGAGGATAAGACTTTTGACCTCTGATCCTGTACAATATCTTAATGACCAGGGATAAAACTTTTGACAACAGCACAATATCGTATTGACCAGGGATAAAACTTTTGATCTCTACACAATATCTTAATGACCAGGATAAGACTTTTGACCTCTACACATAATATTATGGACCAGGGATAAAACTTTTGACAACAGCACAATATCGTATGGACCAGGGATAAAACATTTGGCGATGGTCCTCACAAGGCACACAGGCTGAAATGTCCTTGAAGTCCGAGATAAATGTTGTCGATTTTTGTTTTCGAGCAGCGTCTCACCCCCTCCCCCCCCACTACTACCAAAACCCGAGAGATCACCTTAGTAGTTGTGGACGTGGGTAGGTCAAATCAAATCAAATCAGATCAAATCAAATCAAATCAAATCAAATCAAACCAAATCAAATCAAATCAAATCAAATCAAATCAAATCAAATCAAATCCAAGCACTATTTTAAAATTGTCATTTCGTTTGGTAGACTAGGATCAGATGCACGTACAGGAACCATGTTGGCAATGTTAAATTCCCCATCACCACCATAGCCACAACAGCCAACATGACCCCTACATACAACAGTCACTATCACAGCCACCACCACACCTCAACCACACCACCACCCGAGCAACAACCACCATAATCACAGCCAGTCTGACATACAGCACCACAACAGACGTCCAGCCATCTCCCTAACCATCTTCATCTGCACAACCACAACCACGACAACCAGCATCGCTACCACGACTATCACCATCATAATCACAACCACTTCCACTTCCACTTCCACAAGCACAACCACGACAACCACCATCATAAATACCACTAAGACGAACAAAGAGCAAGCATTACATCCATTTGGTGACCTTGATCCTGTATGGAAAAAAAGGAAATAACTCGTATAATCTTAACCATGAAGAGACCAAATAGCCGAAATATTTTCCACTGAGCAGGGAAGGAAACAAAACAGCGCCATGAAATGCATGGATGGGAAAGGCATCTCAAACGCGAAGGGGGCAACCATCTAACCAGGAGACCATCAAACCATCACCTACCATTTGCTCACCACTTGTCCACAACCATCAACAAAACTCCATCCGCCTCCCCCTTGTCCCTGCCCCTTAACCCCCCCCCCTTACCAGTTATTGTGTCTTTATCAACCTACCTCCCCACCCTTCCACCTCCTTGTCCCGCTTCATCCCCTTCAACTTTTAAGTTTAGAACCCAGTTCTCACTGTTCTCAACATTTTGATACTACTACTTATAGAACAATCTTTATTGTACGTAGAACACTGAGATTATCATGGAAATAAAGGAAATCACAGGAGGAGATCAGGACACCTACATGGTGAAAAAGGAAACACCTTGTGTCTTTATCAAGACAAACTCAAAAATATACAAATTAAATTCACTGGAGATATAAACAGGAAACGAAAACTAGTGCAACTAAGTGTGTTAGGAAAGATATCGGGAATAAAAAGCCGACGAAGACAGAGAACGACATACATACAAAGTCTTAACAACTGGGCCACAAACAGGAGCATCAGCAAGAAATATCTTCATCAGATCCTCGAATGACAACCTTGTCAGGAAAACGGAGATAAGACCACCAATCTCTTATTTCCTCAGACTCAGCACATAACGAGAGATGCAATGAAGTTTTGAGCGTGAGAGAAGGTCCTATAACATAATAGCTTATATGGTATGCTGGGAAACCTTGAGAAGACAAAACAGCGATATTCATAAAGGGCAAGTACTGCTTTACTCATTAACATTGTTTACTACCATTTCGTCACACTGTTAACATAGTAATCGGCTTGGATGAAAACGACACAAAACTACATTAGTAAATTTGAAGAGAGGTTTGCTTTACAAGAGGTCACAGTCCACGCTGGTTTCTATACAGGCAGCCATCTAAAGAAATAAAAAACGTCATTATATTATACTCTAATACTGTAACAGTCCTTGTGTCTTTATTAACCTTGTCAGATTATGTTCTTACTGTAACAGTCCTTGTGTCTTTATTAACCTTGTCAGATTATGTTCTTACTGTAACAGTCCTTGTGTCTTTATCAACCTTGTCAGACTATGTTCTTACTGTAACAGTTATTGTGTCTTTATCAACCTTGTCAGACTTTGTTCTTATACTGTAACAGTCCTTGTGTCTTTATCAACCTTGTCAGACTATGTTCTTATACTGTAACAGTCCTTGTGTCTTTATCAACCTTGTCAGACTATGTTCTTATACTGTAACAGTCCTTGTGTCTTTATCAACCTTGTCAGACTATGTTCTTATACTGTAACAGTCCTTGTGTCTTTATCAACCTTGTCAGACTATGTTCTTACTGTAACAGTCCTTGTGTCTTTATCAACCTTGTCAGACTTTGTTCTTATACTGTAACAGTCCTTGTGTCTTTATCAACCTTGTCAGACTATGTTCTTATACTGTAACAGTCCTTGTGTCTTTATCAACCTTGTCAGACTATGTTCTTATACTGTAACAGTTATTGTGTCTTTATCAACCTTGTCAGACTATGTTCTTATACTGTAACAGTCCTTGTGTCTTTATCAACAATGTCAGATTATGTTCTTATACTGTAACAGTTATTGTGTCTTTATCAACCTTGTCAGACTATGTTCTTATACTGTAACAGTTATTGTGTCTTTATCAACCTTGTCAGATTATGTTCTTATACTGTAACAGTTATTGTGTCTTTATCAACCTTGTCAGATTATGTTCTTACTGTAACAGTCTTTGTGTCTTTATCAACCTTGTCAGATTATGTTCTTATACTGTAACAGTTATTGTGTCTTTATCAACCTTGTCAGATTATGTTCTTATACTGTAACAGTCCTTGTGTCTTTATCAACATTGTCAGACTATGTTCTTATAACTGTAACAGTTATTGTGTCTTTATCAACCTTGTCAGACTATGTTCTTATACTGTAACAGTCCTTGTGTCTTTATCAACCTTGTCAGACTATGTTCTTATACTGTAACAGTCCTTGTGTCTTTATCAACATTGTCAGACTATGTTCTTATACTGTAACAGTCCTTGTGTCTTTATCAACATTGTCAGACTATGTTCTTATACTGTAACAGTCCTTGTGTCTTTATCAACCTTGTCAGACTATGTTCTTATACTGTAACAGTCCTTGTGTCTTTATCAACCTTGTTAGACTATGTTCTTATACTGTAACAGTTATTGTGTCTTTATCAACCTTGTTAGACTATGTTCTTATACTGTAACAGTCCTTGTGTCTTTATCAACCTTGTCAGACTATGTTCTTATACTGTAACAGTTATTGTGTCTTTATCAACCTTGTCAGACTATGTTCTTATACTGTAACAGTCCTTGTGTCTTTATCAACCTTGTTAGACTATGTTCTTATACTGTAACAGTTATTGTGTCTTTATCAACCTTGTTAGACTATGTTCTTATACTGTAACAGTTATTGTGTCTTTATCAACATTGTCAGACTATGTTCTTATACTGTAACAGTCCTTGTGTCTTTATCAACATTGTCAGACTATGTTCTTATACTGTAACAGTCCTTGTGTCTTTATCAACCTTGTCAGACTATGTTCTTATACTGTAACAGTCCTTGTGTCTTTATCAACATTGTCAGACTATGTTCTTACTGTAACAGTTATTGTGTCTTTATCAACCTTGTCAGATTATGTTCTTACTGTAACAGTCCTTGTGTCTTTATCAACCTTGTCAGACTATGTTCTTATACTGTAACAGTCCTTGTGTCTTTATCAACCTTGTCAGATTATGTTCTTACTGTAACAGTCCTTGTGTCTTTATCAACCTTGTCAGATTATTTTGTTATACTTCAGTCTGTAAACAGTTATTGTAACAGTCTTTATCAACATTGTCAGACTATGTTCTTACTGTAACAGTTATTGTGTCTTTATCAACCTTGTTAGACTATGTTCTTATACTGTAACAGTCCTTGTGTCTTTATCAACCTTGTCAGATTATGTTCTTATACTGTAACAGTTATTGTGTCTTTATCAACCTTGTCAGATTATTTTTCACTGTAACAGTCCTTGGGTCAAAGTGCATAAATGTAAGAAATCTGTATTGGCACCAAACAACTTGGGTCAAAGTGGATAAAGGTAATTATGAATCTGTATTGGCACCAAACAGCTTGGGTTAAAGTGGATAAAGGTAAGAAATCTGTATTGGCACCAAACAGCTTGGGTTAAAGTGGATAAAGGTAACAGTCTGTATTGGCACCAAACAGCTTGGGTTAAAGTGGATAAAGGTAAGAAATCTGTATTGGCACCAAACAGCTTGGGTCAAAGTGGATAAAGGTAAGAAATCTGTATTGGCACCAAACAGCTTGGGTTAAAGTGGATAAAGGTAAGGAATCTGTATTGGCACCAAACAACTTGGGTTAAAGTGGATAAAGGTAAGAAATCTGTATTGGCACCAAACAACTTGGGTCAAAGTGGATAAAGGTAAGGAATGTGTATTGTGCACCAAACAACTTGGGTCAAAGTGGATAATGAGACATCAACTTTTTTTAGTGCCAAGAAAGGAGTGAGACAAGGCTGTGTCTATTCTCTCACCAGACCTCTTCAACTTATATAGCGAAATCATCTTCTGTGAAATTTAAAAAAAACATGAGATATATGCATCGGTGGCGTTAACCTGACCAACATAAGATATCCAGATGATGTTCAACAAATATTAGACAAATTAGTAGACTTTAGTGAGACAAAAGGATTATTACTGAATGACAAAAAGACAGAATGCATGGTAACTTGTAAACAAGAGTATACCATGTCATTCAATTTAACAAGTAAAGCACAAACTATAACACAAGTAACACAATCCTTGTGTCTTTATTTAAATACCTCGGCGCAATCATAACAAAAAACTGCAAAGACACCACCGAAATAAGGCGAAGGATAGCAACAGCAAAACAAACATTGTATAGTATTAAAGCTGTTGCCTCCAATTCAAAACTGAAAACAGACACGAAAATACAGACAGCGCAGACATATGTCTTTTCCACACTATTTTGTGCTCGCAAAACGTGGACTTTAGATGCACAATGTCGCAAAGTTTTAGAAACATTTGAAATGTGGATATAGAAGAATATTGAAAATCTCCTGGGCAGCAAAAGTAACAAACATGGAAGTTCTTGTGAAAATTGGAAAAGAAAGAGAACTTATGAAGAACATCAAGACAAGGCAAATGAGATTTTTCTGCCATATGTGGAGACAAAATGGACAAGAAAAACTGGCAACATTTGGATTCAAAGAAGAGACGGTGTTAAGACAAAACGCGTCCCATATCGAACCAACTCGGATTTAACAAGAAAGACTGAACACAGAACAACATGGAGAGGGGAGGGGTGGTCGGCAACGTGTTGAATAACGTAAGCCACAGATGATGGTGATAATGATGAAATGTATGTACTTTTTAAAATTTATTTATTGTCCGATTGCCCCAAATTTGGTATATATCATCTATAACGCAAATCAAAATTCAGCCAGTAGATATATATGATTTACTTCAAAGTTTTGCTAAATGATTTTTTTGTGTGATAACATTTGCCAAATATTGCAAAGATTGCTATATGATAATTTATCCCAAAAAGGTACTGGATGCGGCTAGTTATTGAACCGAAGAACGCGTGTGCAAAGTTACAGCCAACTTTGTTCAAAACTGAAAAAGCCTATT
>JAXRKP010001382.1:115000-125000 GCA_037039925.1 Doris montereyensis | reverse complement strand
AAATAATTGTAGAAATAGTTCAGTGTTACATACTCATCATGTTGTGTATGTTCAACCATACAAGTAGTTACAAAATAACTTTCAAGAGATTGCAAATAACCAATCTGATAACAAAACGTCCCGATGCTGGTCATGAATGTCAAATGAGTTATGGAAGAAAGATGCTTAAAACAATATAAAGGCAAACGCTAAACAGTGAGGCAAGGGGCATGTCGAACGCGAAGAATACGGACATGACATAGTATCAAAGCCACGTATGAACACAGACAAGACAAATACTGTGGAATAGACAGAAAAACATAATAATAGTCTATACATATATATATATATATATATTTGTGCATCGATCAGAATCGAACCCGCAATCACTGCATTGGCACCCATCGCCTCATCGTGAAAAAGGACGTACTACCAACCAAGCTAACTACATAGTAGTTTCTACGGGGCTTTATTATTATTTCAAATCTTTGTTGGTCACTTAAAACAATATACTAATATGAATTATGTGAGTGTTAATCAATGTAATAATATGAATTATGTGGGTGTTAATCAATGTAATAATATGAATTATGTGAGTATGTTATGTTAATCAATGTAATAATATGAATTATGTGAGTGTTAATCAATGTAATAATATGAATTATGTCTGTTAATCAATGTAATAATATGAATTATGTGAGTGTTAATCAATGTAATAATATGAATTATGTGAGTGTTAATCAATGTAATAATATGAATTATGTGATTGTTAATCAATGTAATAATATAATTATGTGAGTGTTAATCAATGTAATAATATGAATTATGTGAGTGTTAATCAATGTAATAATATGAATTATGTGTGTGTTAATCAATAATCAAGTAGTAATTTTCTGCAATTATAAGTTAGTGTTGAATTTCATGAGCAAATAAGTTAATCTTTTAATTATTACATCATTATTATGTTAATCTTTTAAAAAGGGTGGTTCAGAGAGCTAAATTCCTGCCATCACCTTAATTGTTAATGTGAGCAAAATGTTAATAAAAAGAAGAATGGTCAATTTCCTTGTCAAGTCAGATGTATCCTTTCTTATGTCTCGGTCTCTGTGTTAATCAATGTAATAATGTCTCTGTTATCTCTGTCTCTTGTCTAATCTGTCTCTGTAATAATTCTGTCTCTGTGTCTGTCTGTCTGTTTGTCTGCCTGTCTTAATCAATGTAATAATCCCTCCCTCTCTCCCTCTCTCTCCCTCCTCTCCTCCTCTCCCTCCCTCCTCTCTCTCTCCCTCTCTCCCTGAGTCCCTAATCAATCTCTCTCTCTATGAATTCTCCCTCCCTCCCATCTCTCCCTCCTCCGTCAATGTAATAATAAGTGGTCTCATTCTCTACGCTCTCTCTCTTATAAGTTAGTGTTGAATCTCTCTGAGCAAATAAGTCTCTCTCTCTCTCTCTCTTATCTCTCTCCCATTATTATCTCTTATCTCTTAATCTTCCCTCTCCCTCTCTCCTCTCTTCCCACTCCCTATCCCTCCTCTCTCTCCCACCTAAGAAATCCTGCCAAAACTCTCCCTGTCTCTGTCTCTCTCCCTCTCTCTCCCTCTCCCTCTCTCTCTTGTTTCTCTCACCTTCTCTCCCTCTCTCCCTCCCTCGCTCCCTCTTTCTCTCTCTTCAAATTAAGTTCAATAAAAAGCCTCTCTCCCTCTCTCTCCTCCCTATCTAAGAATCCCTTTCTCAATTTCCCTCCCTCCCTCTCCCTCTCCCTCTCGTCAAGTCCTTCCCTCCCTCTCTAAAAATCCCTCTCCTCCCTCCCTCTGTCTCGGTCTCTGTCTCTGTCCCTCTCTCCCTGTCTCTGTGCCTGTCTTTGTCTCTGTCTCTCCCCCTCCTCCCTCCCTCTCCCTCTGTCTCTCTGTCTCTGTCTCTGTCTCTGTCTCTGTCACTGTTTCTCTCTCTCTGTCTCTCTCTCTCTGTCTGTCTGTCTGTTTGTCTGCCTGTCTGTCTGTCTGTCTCTCTCTCCTCTCTCTCCCTCCCTCTCCCTCTCCCTCTCCCTATCCCTCTCCCTCCCTCCCTCCCTCTCTCCCTCCCTCTCTCCTCCTCTCTCTCCCTCCCTCTCTCTCTCTCCCTCCCTCCCTCCCTTCCCTATCTCTCTTCTCTCTCGCTCTCTTTCCTCTATCCCTCTCCCTCCCTCCCTCCCTCTCTCCGTCTCTCTCTCCTTTCTCTCCCTCTCTCATTCTCTCTCTCTCTCTCTCTCTCTCTCTCTCTGTCTCTCTCTCTCTCTCTCTCTCTCTCTCTCTCTCCTTTCCCTCCTCACCCCCTCTCTCCCTCCCCTCTCCTCTCTCTCTCTCTCTCTCTCTCCCTCTCCCTCTCTCTCCTCTCCCTCTCTCTCCCTCTCTCTCTCTCTCTCTTCATCTCTTTCTGTCTCTCAGTTTCTCTTCTCTCTCTCCCTATCCCTTTCCCTCTCCCTCACTCCCCTCCTTCTCCCTCTCTCTCTCCCTCTCCTTTCCTCCCTCTCCCTCCCTATCTCTCTCTCCTCTCTCTCTCCCTCTCTCTCTTGTTTACTCTCTCCCTCTCTCTCTCTCTCCCTCCCTCTGTCTCTCTCTTCTTCTCTCTCTCTCTCTCTTTCTCTCTCGCTCTCTTCCTCTCTCTCCTCTCTCTCCTCTCTATCCCTCTCTCTCTCCTCTCTCTGTCTCTCTCTCCTCTCTCCCTCCCTATCTCTCTCCTGCCTCATTCCCTCCCTTTCTCCCTCTCTCCTCTCCTCTCCCTCTCCCTCTCCCTCTCCCTCTCGCCTTCTCTCCCTCTCCCTCCCTCCTCTCTCCGTCCCTTCCTCCCTCTCTCTCTCTCCCTCCCTCCTCTCCCTCTCTCTCTTTCTCCCTCTGTCTCTCTCTGTCTCTCTCTCTCTCTCTCTATGTCCTCTCCTCCCTCCCTATCTCTCCCTCCCTCGTTCTCCCTTTCTCCCTCTCTCCCTCCATCCCTCTCCCTCTCCTCTCCCTCTCTCTCCCTCCCCCTCCCCCTCCTCCCTTTCTACCTCTCTCTCTCCCTCTCCCTCCCTCCCTCTCTCCTTCCATCCTCTCCTCTCTCCCTCTCCCTCTGTCCTTCTCTTTCCCTCTGTCTCTCCCTCTCTCTGTCTCTCTGTCTTTGTCTCTGTCTCTGTCTCTGTCTGTCTGGCTGTCTGTCCGGTCTCTCTCTCTCTCTCTCTCTCTCTCTCTCTCTCTCTCTCTCTCTCTCTCTCTCTCTCTCTCTCTCTCTCTCTCTCTCTCTCTCTCTCATATCTATATATATATATATATATATATATATATATATATATATATATATATATATACATACATACATACATAGATGCATACATACATACATATACGTACACACACATACACATATACATACATACGTACATACACACATACATACACACATACATACACACACAGATTCACATACATACATACATGCATACATACATCTATGCATGCATACATACATACATACATACATACATACATACATACATACATCATATATACATCATACATACATATATACATACATACATACATACATACATACATATAAACATACATATATACATACATACATATATACATACATACATACATACATACCTACATACATACATACATATGGTAGATATAATTAGTAGTTATTCATGACATATCAAACGACAGATAGGAAGGGACATAAGCAAAGAATTATTTTCATTGACTAAGAGACAACTTTTGTAGCGATTTCACATCTATGTGATGATGAAACTTTCAGCATTATTGCAATAGAATTTGAGGGAAGCTAAATATCGTTTTAAACGATATCTAAAAAAATGCGCAAATGTCAAAAACAGCTATCAGCACTCAGAGAATCTCACCGATTTCTTTAATAGCACTTTGATTTTGATTTGATATGATTTATTCAAATCCACAATTAAGGTGATCTCGGGGTTGTTGGTAGGAATTTTTTTTTTAATTTGCTCGGAATGTCCTGTAAATAGCCAAGGATCTTTAACGTGCACAGAGTGTTGTGATCTGCACTCGAGACCTTTCTTTTTATCGTCCGTCTCCGACCGGACTAGGTGTCAATCCACCTACCTGGTACAGAGGGGGAGGGGTGAGGCAAGATTTTGCTCGAAAAGAACTTTAGGCAATTTTTCAACGCTTGGCCGGGCTCGAACCCACTACCTGGTTGAGAGGCCGACATCTTACCTCTGGACTACCAAGTCCCCTCTTTAATAGCACAACACAATGGCTTTTCTTTACATGGGAGAGTCTGCTAAGGATAGTATAAATATTGAATGTAAGCAGAACTCTCTGATATTAAAAACAAAACAACAAAAAACAAAACAAAAAACAAAACAAAAAACACAAAGAAATTAAGAAAAATAAAGTAACCCCTACCCCAGTCTGCCGAGGCTTTAAAAAAACAAAAACACTAAAAATAACAACTGCCGGAAACATTCATGGTCAAATAAATTATTTTGGATTAAAACTGTGTTTTCAAAGATGTCTAGATATAGCCCGAGAAATCAAAGATGACACATTATAATGAAATAATTTTTCTCCATCATGAATAAAATCAATCTACACGAAGCATACGGTTTGCTAAAAACAAGAAATAACGAAACAAAACAAAGGAAACAAAAAAACACCCTGTAAGACAATCAGATTATATGTTTTATTTGATTGCAAGGAAATAACAAATGTGAATAGACACAGAAAATAAGTGTTTAATGTGTGTAAGTTTAGTATTATGTGAATTTCAACTACTCGTTATCATAATTTATATGCATAATGTTTTGCGGTGTTATTTCCCCTGCTTTTTTCTCTTGCTTTTTTATTACATCAAAGACCATGCCGAATTCTCATGTGAAGGATAAGCAAACTGATCTATCTCATATAAAGTGAAACATGAAATAAAAATTACTAAATAATCTTAACCCAATGAAATTATCACTCGAAAGGACATCAGTGCAACTTGAAAGAAATTACCTTTGATAACTTTAAATCACGTCTGGTTTTGGCTTATCGTCTTTTGTATTTTATCGGACAAAGCAGTTTTTAAAAAAGTAAAAGAAAAACGTATTTATTTAAATATTCAGAAAAATAAATATTGTAACAGACCTAGTCCTGAAATAATGAGGATTATAAACATTGATTAACGTGTTTGTCCATAGTTCTATACAAGATATGATGTGTCTGCATTCTACATTGTTTTAATTTAGTTTCGTACTTTTTGTATTTCGATTTGATCAGCTATTACTACTACTACTACTACTACTACTACTACTACTACTACTACTACTACTACTACTACTACTACTACTACTACTACTACTACTACTACTACTACTACTACTACTACTGCTACTACTACTACTACTACTACCACTACTATTAATGCTGCTGCTGCTGCTGCTACTACTACTACTACTACTACTACTACTACTACTACTACTACCACCACCACCACTACCACTACTACTACTACTACTACTACTACTACTGTTACTGCTACTACTACTACTACTACTACTACTACTACTACTACTACTACTACTACTACTACTACTACTACTTCTACTACTATTACTACTACTACTACTACTGTTGTTGTTGTTGCTATCCTTGTTATTGTGCTACCAATATACCTGCTGGCGCCACTGCTGCAACACTTATTTCTATAATGAAACTGTGTGGAAGGAATAAAATAATGATTGCAACAACGTGTTTAATGTGAGTGCTGCTACCGATGCTACTGTTGCTGTTGCGAATGATAATGAAGAAGATGATGATGATGATGATGATGATGATGATGATGATGATGGTGGATTATGGTGGTGGTGGTGGTGACCTTATACGACACGATCATGATGCTTAAGGAGATGGATACTATAATGATCTTAGTGATGAAGATTTCATGAGTTTGATGACATCCATGGTTGTTGCTCTAGTGGAATTGGTAATGATAATGAGGACAATGATGATCGTGACAAAGAAATCCAAATGACAACCAAGCCAAAGAGAGCCAACGCTAAAACAACTAGTACAGGGCAGTGTGTACTCTGAAGACGGACAGCTCCTCTCCTAGAAATGTCCCTCCGCCTTGAAAATACCCCATGTGGTGGACAGGGTACATTTCCATGAATCAATCAAACCATTTAGAATAATTGTTCCAATCCCCATCGAAATGGCTGCTGAACTAAGATGAGGATGACCTAGGTTTTGCTGTGACAACCACCGGCTCGTCGGTTCTAAGGAACGTTGGGTTGAGGTCTTTGGGCCACTGGAGAGAGAAAAGAGAGATTAGAAGTATGCAAAGGAACGTTGAGTTGAGATCTTTGAGCCACTGGAGAGAGGAAAAGAGAGATTAGAAGTATGGAAAGGAACGTTGCGTTGAGGTCTTTGGGCCACTGGAGAGAGAAAGAGAGATTAGAAGTATGGAAAGGAACGCTGGGTTGAGGTCTTTGGGCCACTGGAGAGAGAAAAGAGAGATTAGAAGTATGGAAAGGAACGTTGCGTTGAGGTCTTTGGGCCACTGGAGAGAGAAAAGAGAGATTAGAAGTATGGAAAGGAACGTTGGGTGAGGTCTTTGGGCCACTGGAGAGAGAAAAGAGAGATTAGAAGTATGGAAAGGAACGTTGGGTTGAGGTCTTTGGGCCACTGGAGAGAGAAAAGAGAGATTAGAAGTACGGTGATTAAAATGATATTTTCATTTGATTTGATTTATCCACATACACAACTATAGTAGTCTTGTGGTTTCTTGTAGGATTATTTTTAAATTTTGCCCGAACTGCCATGTAAACAGCCAAGGATCTTTAACGTGCACAGAATGATGTGATCTGCACACGGGACCTCCTGTTTATCGTCCGTTTCGATAGGACTTCTAGGTGTCAGTCTACCTACTTGGACCAGGGGGGTAGATTTTATTCAGAAAAAACTCGAGAAAATGTTTCAACCGTTGGCGGGGCTCGAACCCACTACCTTTTGGTTGAGAGGCCGACACCTTGCCTTTGGAAAAATTATAATGTGTTGGTCTTGATGATTATTGTTGAGTCATTGCTCGGGTTGTTAAATATAATACATTGCTTAATTGACTCTGTCTTAAGATACGGTGTTTCTACTGCGGTTTTTCAACATTTTTCGTCTTTATTCTGGTATGCTATTTATTTAAGAGGATTTCGCCAATGCCATGTTCTGAAGTTACTCTTAATCCCAAGAAGGCTTACTCTTGACACTGTACATCCATAATGAGATTTCAAATTATGATATACGAAAGGTAAATGATTGGAAAACAATAAATATTCACGGAAGACGCCTATTTTAATGTTAAGGGAAGTCAATCACTTCCAATTATTCACTATTTTGAATGCTAGGTTATTTCCCTTGACTCACCGTCAAATCATTGGTCTGTGTAATTTCCACACTCCTCAGTATATGGACCAAAGCTATTTTAATTTCTTTGTTGGCTAATCTCATACCGATGCACTGCCGAGGCCCCACACCAAATGGGAGATAAGTCATGGGGTTGATGCCTGAGATTTCGTCCTCCAGAAACCTAGATCATGTAATAGAATTTTTAAAATAGCAAACTGAATTCACAAGGTCGATGCATATCAGTAATTATATTAACAGAAAATGTCATATAATTTCTATAACATCAAATTACTGTTTTTTAATGTAGTTTTATGAAGGTAATCAAGATGTAAAGATAGCACCTAGTTCTACTCATGAGAAGTAAGAAAGAGAGAAAAAGGATGAAGGGGTGACCTTCTGGCTACATGTCAACTACGAGATAGACTCTTGCAATGCCAGACAGGACTGTCCAATCCCAGTGCTCGGGGGCATGGTGTGTTGAGGAGGCGATGTGTGATCATAATTCACTACCACTTTTCAACCTATGAAAATCGTAATAATTATCCCGATTCACGGAGCATAACAGCCTCGATGGTGCGTTAGTTTGCTTAGAAACAAACAGTGAGGCAAGGAGCATGTCGACATTGAAAGAAATGACATTGAATAATATTAAAGCCCCATAGGAACAAGGACGAGACAAGTACAAGGAATAGACAGGAGAAGAAAAAACTTGGCCCCACGTAGTTATCGAGGTTGGTAGCACGCTTTTTTTCATGGCAAGGCGATGGGTGCATAGGTCGTGGGTTCGGTCCTCATGGTGGCAAACGGTCTTTTTTCTGTCTATCCCTTGTACTTGTCTCGTCTTTGTTCCTATGGGGCTTTAATATTATTCAATGTCATTTCTTTCACATCACTTTACTTATTATTCTTTCAAGTTTCCTCCACTGAAACACTCTATGTCTTCGTATCACCTGACAAGGAAAGGTCCATCAGTTAGTTATCGTATTAAAGATGGATGGAAAATCTTTAACCGGTTTCTTCATAATGTGCAAAACGTTGATTGAAAATTGTGTCAATGTTTCATAGGATGTTCGATCAAGATTCCAAAATTAATGTAAGACATAGAAACGTTCATGACAGAAATGGTAAAATGAATATGGGTTGTTTTTTTTAAGCATGAAAAGCGTAATAGGGATCTTTGAAATCTTAGTACGTGTCTGAACGGAACGGTAACGGCTGGAAATTTAGCTTAATGAAAACATTAGGTCATAGAGATGATTCGTCATTATCATCACTGCCTTTATATCCTATAGCAGAGTAAAGACCACAAACAACAGACTTCCACTTGCTCCTTATCTGGGGAGTTTCTTGTTCAGTATTTTCACAGAAATCCTTTTCTGCTCAGCCATGATATTGATTATAAGTGAAGTATTTCGTCAGGTTAAATAGGTTCATCTTAACCCTAAGTTGCTGAACTTCCCCAAGTGCTTTATTATATTACATTACATTAGTACATTATGTATCCTTAATAGCTACTGTTGGTATTAAATTTAACTTTACTGTTGATAATAAAGAAAAAAAGCTAAAATCGTGACAGATGTAATGATGGTGTTTACCTTTCAGGCCGAAATTTTTCAGCATCAGGAAAAGAACTGTGGGTCATGGCCTACTGCAAAAGCAGGTATAAAGATGCCCGTTCCAGCTTCGATTCGAACTCCTTTGATGACACAGTCTGCTATAGTTTCTCTCGTCAAACTGGACACAACAAGAGAGTGCAGTGGTGAAAATGTTATTGTACCTCGAGGCATGGTGAAACTCGATAGAGTATAACGGGTGTCTCAACAGCACGAATGAATGAAATATCAATGTAAATGATAAAGAAAGAGCGGAGGTGACAACACAGACATAAATATTCAGCCTGCTTTGAAATCATAATTTTTTTAAATCATTATTAACACTTTGTATGAATGTTGCTGAAGCAACAATATAATGTGTATCCGAAGAAGTCAAGAACAAGGACAGTTGTGATGATATTCTAGAGATTCTAGACATAAAATAATAGCGGTCAATGGAACACTCAAATGATCTTCCGCAATCAGACTGTAAAAAGTTTAATAGAGAGCAACTTCAAAGCGTAGAAAAAAGTATTTCAAGAGTAGAATTTAGATATCGAAGATAATGGGAATCTGCTAATGTAATTTTGACTTGCATTTCTCCATTAAAAAGGTAATATTGCATTCAAGAGATCAACTTTATTTTTCCTCATATGAAAAGGGATAAGATTAACTAGAAGGTAACACACAATGATAAAAGGGATAAGATTAACTAGAAGGTAACACACAAGGATAAAAGGGATAAGATTAACTAGAAGGTAACACACAAGGATAAAAGGGATAAGAGCAACTAGAATGTAACACACAAGGATAAAAGGGATAAGATTAACTAGAAGGTAACACACAATGATAAAAGGGATAAGATTAACTAGAAGGTAACACACAAGGATAAAAGGGATAAGATTAACTAGAAGGTAACACACAAGGATAAAAGGGATAAGATTAACTAGAAGGTAACACACAAGGATAAAAGGGATAAGATTAACTAGAATGTAACACACAAGGATAAAAGGGATAAGATCAACTAGAATGTAACACACAAGGATAAAA
>JAXRKP010001382.1:97500-102500 GCA_037039925.1 Doris montereyensis | reverse complement strand
GAGAGAGAGAGAGAGAGAGAGAGAGAGAGAGAGAGAGAGAGAGAGAGAGAGAGAGAGAGAGAGAGAGAGAGAGAGAGAGAGAGAGAGGAGAGAGAGCGAGAGAGAGAGAGAGAGAGAGAGAGAGAGAGAGATGGAAGGGGAGAGAGAGAGAGAGAGAGAGAGAGAGAGAGAGAGAGAGAGAGAGATGAGAGAGAGAGAGAGAGAGAGAGGAGAGAGAGAGAGAGAGAGAGAGAGAGAGAGAGAAGAGAGAGAGAGAGAGAGAGAGAGAGAGAGAGAGAGAGAGAGAGAGAGAGAGAGAGAGAGAGAGAAGTACAACAAAGGAAAACTTTATTTTCTTTGACAGATGACGATAGTGTAAAGAGAGATGTTTTCGATTCGGTGGGGAAAATAATGATATGAGAGTGCCAAGCGGGAAGAAAAAAAATACAATTCTAACCTCATGATTGTTATCTGGAATTTCTCTGATAAGGCACACTAGTACACATGATACATACATACATCGTACATACATACATACATACACACACACATACATACATACATACATACACACACACATACATACATACATACATACATACATACATACACACACACATACATACATACATACATACATACATATATATATATATTGGGCTTGAGTCCTATTGAGCCAATGAAGACGTTTAAAACAAATTCCGATATCCCTGCTCAGGTTTCAGCTTGTGGCCAACAGCGTAACGACTAACTGTCGAAAATTGCTTAATATCCCTGAAGGCCTAAGGCTTCAATCAGTTCATGTGATGCTACGGGACTTGGTCTGCTCTTAACAAATGTATTACATCAAGCTACTAGCAAAATAGGACATCATCGCTATTAAGCCAGGGCACATTATAGCCATAGTAAGACAAAATGGTCATCTGACCTGCTTCGTTTTTAATCACTTGCTTAGTATTTTAGGAACTGTACTCCCCTTGTCATCCCTGACTAAAGCATGTAACATAAAAAAACAAGAAATCCTGAATCCCAAATCCTCACTAGAAATGTTCAACTTAAAAAGCAAGGTCCTGAATCTAAAGAATGATGTTTTGATGTCGGTTCTCGCTGCACAAGTCGAAAAGTGCGGCTTTATATTTAAAAACCGCCTACCGATCCTGGTATGCCTGTGGAGTATGAATGAATGAAAAACGGGACTCGACAGCTCCGTTAACCATGTTGCAGAACATAGGCTGACTGTTTATTTAGAATAGGCATTTAGGTTCACTCCAAAAGACTCGCTCCAACTCTGAGATCCCCCACTAAAAAATGAACGCGTATCGAATCTCCACTGGCGTTGGGGCATCCCTAAGCTATCATTATCTATTTCTTCTTTTTTCACCATGATTTTCAAGACGTTTTGTATGCAAACAACAGCGATTTTATTTTTATCGAATTCAGCTTGAATAGGTTAGGAAATGCCACGTATATCACATCACGACTTATAACAAACCCATAAGGCATTGCATCTATTAGCGAAGAGTTATAGTGAGGCAGAGGGCGGAAAGTTTGATTTTGTGAGTCGAATTCGAGGCAATCTCAGCCTAATATTAAAATAATCATTCTGTACACTTCCTTGCTTACCGCTTTCAGTTTATTGCTGCTGAACGCTGGCGCCACAATTGTTCTCATTCTTTTCCATTCCGCGCCACGAGCGAAGGGCAGCATTTTACTGAACAAAGGATGGTTAGCTTTTCTGTCTGTCATTGTCTGGGGAGTAAATAGAGAGACTTCTTAATAGTAGCACCCCATTGACATTGCTTCAGTGTGGTCTTTACACAAATGCAAGTTGCGTCTTTGCGGCTAAGTATCGTTTGGTGATGTTGTTTTTACTATTGTTGTTGTCGATACTGATGATGAAGATAGGAGGGAGGAGGAGGAGGGAGAATAAGCAGGATGAGGAGGAGATGGAGGAAGAAGAATCATGTTGATGATGATAATGATGGTAATTTAACATTTCACACGGTTTTTATTTGTTTAAATAACGACAAAATTATATGAAATAATATTGTGGCGTAATGCGTGGTGAATTAAATAAATTGAAAAAGAAGAAGAATTTATAAAAACTCCTTTAAGTCAATTGACAGAGCATAAACAAAAATTGTTAAGTAGATGCTCTATTGAGACCTCACTTTGTTCATGTATATATATTTTCATACAGACGCTAACTCATACGTTGATTCGACATATTATTGAAATAGAAACCTTTTAATAAGACGTAGGGGTCCAAATAGTTAAATTATAAAATAATGAACTGAAACTATTAAGTAATATTAATTGTATGCTGGATAGATTGTGATAGACTGTAGAATGCTTTAAATTTGTATGTGCCCACAAAACAATATAACAACATTCGTGTTATGATCTTCTATGTAAATATTATGTATCTTGCAGTTTTTCTTGATAGATGTATGGAGAGAGAATTTTCGGAGGTCTAACATATTTTGTGAAAGACAACATAATATATGTCTGAGTAATTAGAGACTTAAAGCGATTGCTTGCATAGACATGCAACACGAAATACTAAAAAAGACTTCGACCAACAAGGAAAATGAGACAGGTGTATTATCTTATCTTAAAGTTGATACTGTCTAGTCTAGTTCTAAGTAGATATGGGTCGTTGAGTTCCAAGAACACAACAATCATCATGCTTACTCTAAGCCTTAGATACTTGAAGACCGGCTACAGAAATGTATAGCTTAATTTCCCTGGTGATCCGGAAAATCCATTGATATATAGGCTACCAAGAGCCTTATGAATGCCTTAGTTCCATTTGCCTTAAAGACATGAATTACTGTTAGTGTTTGGTTGCATAAGTTAAAATCTCAGCCATTTTTTGGGACTGGCATGCCATGTGTTGTTTGTCTGATTTGACCCTGTCAAGAAAAAGAAAATACAATGCAAAAAGAGTGGAACGGATAAAAAATATTTTGTTTGTTGGAAATATTCTTCTGACTTACAAGGCCATCATAGGAAATGAAACGTAACACTATCTAGATTTAGTACAATTGTAGTAATGAAATGTAACACTATATAGGTTTTAGTACAATTGTAGTAATGAAATGTAACACTATCTAGGTTTAGTACAATTGTAGTAATGAAATGTAATACCTGTCACAAGTTTAGGCCAATTGTAATAATGTCTTCTTACATATTTGTCGGTAAAGTTGCTGAAGTTTTTCACCATTTATTTCCTTCAGCATGTCAGGATCTGTCACCACTAGAAGAAGGTTTTCCAAGCAAGTATACTCTGTGGAAAATGGAAACAAACGAAATATATTATCAATATGTGAAAATGTATAATATCATGACCAATTTGATACCTTAACTAAATATATGTATCAAAAGTCACAAGTTTTACAACACTTGTAAAATACATCAATTTGAGATCATCTTGGTAAATCTTGTTCCCAAAACGGACATTGTTCCAAGGGAGAAAACTAACCTTCAAACCATTTACAGTTTCCTCGTCAGTTTATTTTGTGTTGGCTTGTTTGTATTCTAAACCCATTATAATTGGACACAGCGGGGTTTCGGAATGATTTTTTTAAAATGTGTTAGAATCACTGATGGCTTGTGTTCTCTCGTCTTGAGAGTTCCCAGAGAACCATTTGAATGATGTGACCTTCATCTTTATTCAAACCGAAGACTGCAAACCCATTGGCTTCACATTTCCGTCGTTTTCCACTTTCGACTTTGGGCGAGAAGACATTGCATTGATTCCGTTATAGGAGTGCCTCCACATCACTTTCCGTTCGAGGCCCACGTGTGACCAATGACCAATGTGTATGTTCACCTTGCAACCTTTGTAGCTTTTAGACGGAAAATTACAAAAACAATATTTTTCTGGTAATTTGTGTCGCAGAATTCAAATATGAAGTAAGCAAAAATGTAGAAACATCAGTAGAAGTAATAAGTAAAGAAGGAGAGATTTCAACTTCTCCAAAAAGAGAGAAACTAATAGACTTTTGCATGAAGAAAAGCTTGAAAGTAGCCAGCATATTTTTCCCCATAAAGATATCCATAAAGATACACTTGTAAATGAAGACAGAAGTGAAAAGTCGGTCATAGACTACATAATAGTTAGCAGCTCCTATTTTTACAGTACAATGGATACAAGAATTAACACAGGAGCTAAAGTATTTAGCGATCATCACCTAGTGAATGCTACAATGAGATTACTGACTGAGGAAATAAACAGAAAAGGATAGAAAAGAAAACAACCAAACTCAAGATAGAAGAACTAAATAAACCGAAAGTAAAACCGATATACAAATTTAGGATAAAGGGATTTATCAGTGAAAGGCAGATTGATCTGAACGACAGCACAAAAGATGAAAAGGGCAACTAAAAATCACTCCTCAATTGTACTGAAGAGGTCCGTAGGAAATAAATAAAAGATATAGGAAAATAACGGCATGGTGGAATGAGAACGTCAAAATGAAGATCAAAGAAAAAGAAGGATGCCTAAAAGAAATACTTACATACGATGAGGAGCCAGAGGATAGGATACATTACGTTAGTAAAAGAACTATCATTAAATAGGAAATGAGGAAAGCAAAATAGGAATATTGGGAAGAGTTTGGACAATGACACGAAAGCCACCAAGGAAATCAAAGCTTTTCTGAGGAACAATGAAAAGCATGCCCGATGAGACGAACTAAGTACATCAAATGAGAAATAATGAAGGAGAACGAAATCATTGGGAATATAGAGAAAGCGTTTTAAGCAATTACATAATCCCTCCAGAACATATGAAACAAGGTAAAGATCAATTAGTAAGAGCAACAAGTTATCCAGATGAGGTAATTGAATATGTAGATATCTCAATGAAAGAAATCCAAATAGCTATACGAAAAGTAAAACTGGGAAAGGCCTCTAGAGCAGATCAATTTTATTCAGAAATGATTAAAACACAATGGGAAGAAGAGACAAACAAACCTGCATGCAATATGTCAACAAGCATGGAAGTTTAAACATGT
>JAXRKP010001382.1:77500-92500 GCA_037039925.1 Doris montereyensis | reverse complement strand
GGACAGCAATGGTGAGAAAGAATAACAACGAATGGTAGTGTACCCACTACAGCTGAAGTTTTGAGGGACAGCAATGGTGAAAGAATAACAACGAATGGTAGGTACCAAACAGCTGAAGTTTGAGGGACAGCAATGGTGAGAAAGAATAACAACGAATGGTAATGTACCCTACAGCTGAAGTTTGAGGGACAGCAATGGTGAGAAGAATAACAACGAATGGTAATGTACCCTACAACTGAAGTTTGAGGGACAGCAATGGTGAGGAAGAATAACAACGAATGGTAGTGTACCAAACAGCTGAAGTTTGAGGGACAGCAATGGTGAAGAATAACAACGAATGGTAGTGTACCCTATGAAGTATAAGACAGCAATGGTGAGAAGAATAACAACGAATGGTAGTGTACCCTAAAGCTGCCCATTAGGGCATCTATTTTCATAAATCATAGATGTCACTTGCAAATCAAAGGAACCAAGCAAAAGTTTGCTGGCTTCTTCAGCCAATGACAATGACAATCCTCGTTTAGTTGTACATGTATCACGTGCATTTGTGTGTATGAAAACGCTCGTAAATTTAATCTGCACCAAAAAGCATGCGTATATCAATCGGCATCCATCATTATGAAGGATTGATAATGTTTAAGTAAGAGAAACAAAGCCTACATTTCTTGAGTTACGACAACAGTAACGTCATTGTTCTTACAAACGTCTTGTGCTCCAAGTTTCGTCTGCCACAAATTATGTGACTGAAAGAAGTGATACACGACAATGCGTGACATCTCCATCAAAGAAGGAACAATCAAGACGTGATGTTTCAGTATGTCTTCAAGAAGTGAGATACACAAATCGAAAACTAAATCCTTAAGTAAAGGACTTGGATAGTAAGAGACATTGAGAAACTGGCTTTTGACTGTGAGTTGAAGAACAGATGTTCGTTAGCACTAGCACTGTCATTGTATTCACCACAAATTGTGAGAATGCTATCTTACACTTGCGGATATTCTCAAGAGAAGTTGAATACGGTGACAAAAGTAAATACCAATAAAAAGCATCATGTTGAAATGATTCTCGGTTATACGTGAAATAAAGTGAGCAAGGGGATAGTGGCTGAGACGTTTTAAGTACGTTTTGAGAAAAAAACATTAACAGCTTATGTTTTCTGAAAATTCTTTTTGCTTTTTATAAAGGTGGGTTAGAAATCTTTTAAGAAACTACACAAGAACAAATCCTATTACTCGAAGATATTTGAACAACATTGCCGTCATGTTAATAAATAAAAAAAAGATAGCAAAAGCTTTCAGGCTGCTCATAAATCTTTCTATAGATATAAAAAACAAATGATTCATGTGGTAATTTTGTCAATATTTCTTATGATCTCAATGATAGAAGGAGCCGTATGATTATCGGACCTCCTTGACTTGGGGCACTTCTTTTCAGACCAGCGTCCACAATTCGTTATCGTGTATATCATAAAGAAATGTCAACTTTTCAGGAACCTGGATTATGTGGATCATGTTATGTCATAAACATAAACATTCTACATAGTATTAACGTTGAATCATAGATTCAAACCTTTGTGGTCTTGCTTTGATATTCGGTGTTCCTTACTACTCGTTATTCGGACCTATTTGACTCACCTTGTATACGCAGCCTTTGTCAATATTTCTAATCAATATTCAAAGCATATTCTTGATAACGATCATGATCAATTTTCGAAAGCTGTCGAACAGGCGGAAAAGAAAAGGGGGGTGGGGCGATATCTTTCTCTCCTTCACAGTGGTCGAAGAATGTACACCTTTAGTCAACAAATGGAATTTTAAACATACACGCAACGAAGAAGTGAATCATAATATCAAAAGATTATAGGAAAGAATGTTGACTTAAGAAAAGAGTTTCAAGTCATAAAATGTAAGAACGTTATTTTGTTTAGCACATTACGTATTCTACTGAACAATCATCAACTCTGGAAGTCGTTGTTGCCTCTGTTTGTGAGGAATGATACAGGCAAACTCAATGTTTGAATGTGTGTATTTTGAGTTGGATGCATATCAAGAAAGTAATCGATTGTAGCTTCATAGCCACCCATATTCTTCAGCAATCTTTCCTTGTGAAAGTTCAACAGTTTAAAGAAGGGAGGGGACTAAAAGGAGCGGGAGAAGGGGGACTTTTGCAGATCAATTTTTCTTCTTTTGACAGGAATCCAATACAGCAACTCGTATCATGGTGTAAACAAAGGGAGAAAACAAAAGTAAAAGAAAGTAAGAACTTACCCATAGACGCGTCCATATTTTTTATTCCATTCGATAAAGCAATGCTGCATGCCCTGTGGGTGGTGGGGTGAGAAGGATGGAAGAAACAAATGAACGTAATTAGGCTATTTCTGGTAAGTTTGATTTACAGACTCCTATGTGTTTTCTTGCACTGCACTCACTAGCACACAGAAAACCTCCAACGACACCAACACCTTTAGAGTATAACAGAAACAAACAGAACAACAGACACAACTGTGAAATACTCGTGTGGAGTGAAGATGGTGCCAATCCCAATCCCTAGACACGAAAAAACAACAAAACAAGCATTTCCAGCGAGATGACCAAATTTTACTACAGCCTGGATGTTTTTCTTCCCTTTATTTTCTTTCTTTATTGCATGATGTTCTTAGGATTTCTACTACCAAAGTTGTTGTGTTTTTTTTAACAATTAAAGGTTTTTGAATGTGTCAATTGATGTCTCACGTGATCCTCTTTCTGATGTTACCAACTGCTAGATCGATCCTCTGTTCCTTAGATTACTGGCTGCCTTTCTCCTGAATAATTCGTCATCCGTCCCTCTCACCTTCAAGAGTTTGATTTTGATTTGATTTCATTTTACCCACATCCAAGACTTAGAAGTTTTTGGAGGATTTTAAATTTTGCCCGCAGTGCCTGTAAACAGCCAAGTGGTCTTAACGTGCACAGAGTATTGTGATTTGCACACGGGACCTTGTTTTTATCGTCCGTTTTCAATAAGACTAGGTGTCGATCCACTTGCCTGGACCAGAGGGGTGGGTTTTACTCGAAAAAATCATGGAAATTATTAAACCTTTCGGGGCACGAACCCACAACCATTTACTTGAGAGTTCGACACCTTGCCTCTGAAGCGATGTGTCCCCACACCCCCCCCCTTCCCCCTTGCCTCCAAGAGAGGGAAAACCGATATGACAATAATAGTTTTCATAGTTTTGAGATTGTATTTTAATAGTTATCCGACTTTCTCCATCAGCCTTAGCTTGCTTAGTTTGCTTGGTTGTCCAACTCTCATCCTGTTTTTTTTTTTCTGTATTGCATGCAAGAACTATCATTCGTGTCAATTCTGTAGGTACCTTCAGCTGTGCACTGTAGCTGTGTACTCATTGAGTGATGAAATCAATGTCCTAGCATGATTATGTAAAGCATCATAACCTTCTTCAAAAGCCATTTTGAACCAAAGTGATAATTGATATAAATATATGGGAAAATATTTAGCCGTGCAACCTTCTTAATGCTTGTATAATATGAACAATGGCTGAACGCTTCTGGTATATGATTATAAAGTGGTGGACGATCTGGTGTTTAGGTGTTAGGCTCTTGTCTATAGAACTTGGATTCAATCCTAGCTTGCTTGGATGTGACATTAATTTATCTGGTGATTACATCATTTTAACAAGTACCGTCTTAGAAAGATATCTTTTAAAAAATACATTGTTCAGACACAATGAGAAATACAGAATTGTGTTGGCAGGCAATGTAAATGCCCATTGAGACACAGAAAATAATGCCCAAAAAGAATATCAAAAATGGGCCACTCTTATGAGACTATGGAGGAAATACCAAGAGACGATAATCTTTAAAAAATAACTACAATTGGCTGGTATGAGATGAACATCAAAAGAGCACGACAATGCTGATTGGTGATGTCGTTGGTGATGATGGCAGAACTTTTTATTGTAATTATAAGCTATCCTTTAACGCAACACTAGATGCGTACATTATCACAGCTTTCGGAGCTACTGGCCTAGAAATTCGAGGCTTTTGACTCTAAGACTTTTTGGGTACATTAAAGCTATCTGTGTACTTTCATTGCTGGATCAAACTTCCTGACGCTTAGCTTAGCCCCTGGGAGGTGGCACACGTGGTTAGTGGGTGGACATTCGGATTGAGTTGTGGAATGAATCGCCGTACTATCACATACATGTACTTTTGAACGCGATACATAGATTAAGCTGTAAATCTTTTCAAGTTTAAACCAACAAGTACTCGTCATAATAAAGGGGTTTGCACGGCCTTTCCAGTTACAGTAAACAACTTATCAAAGTACTTCTGAACTTGAGATGTGACTAGAAATAATATGAATTATAAGGTTAAAACCCCATAAGGACAAATACAGGACAAAGACAGGAGATGAGACAGCAGCTTGATTAATCAAAAGCATACTAACTGTTACTTATAGCTATATTTTATTGGAATGCTGCAACATAAAAGACCCGCATTTGAAAGTCGGACGTGATTGGATGATTTTATATGCTGGGATTCATGACTAGCACATATTCAAGACGAACACATAACACTATCATATTTCTTTAAAATTACCTCCGGATTTAATCACCTTTACCTACCTGCAATCCCATTGTTACACCAGGCATTATGATAACTCGATGAAAAAAAAAGTTAGGCGTTTAGCTTACGTGTTTTCGAAATTCCAAAGTATTTCCCACAAATGGCATTGGTTTGGGCCCTGAAATGTTGCGCTTTTCCCAATATGACATCGGCCATGTTCCATAACTGTGGAAATAAAACAGTAATAGGGGCAGATAAATCTAGTTATTACGCCAAACTAGAGGTTTCATACCAAAACTATGGAACAATAATGGACGTGGTACGAGAAGGAAAAAAAGAATAATCTTTTATATGTTCCTTGCCTGTGTCTTAGAACGTTTATCTAAATAAAGTTTTCTAACTGTTAAAGTTGGTTAAAATGAAATTATTATAAGTGTACATTATAGAGAGAGTTGAGTGACGTACTTAATTGTAACCACTAGACTTTCATTTAATTTGTCAGACACCCAGGATCTCACATTCCTCACTTTACTTGGATAGTCTATTCGCTATTTCGTTGGTAGCATGGTGGCGTTTCTAGTGTGGTATCTTTTGAGATGTATGATAGTGTGTGTGTGTGTGTGTGTGTGTGTGTGTGTGTGTGTGTATGAGTGTGTGAATATGTGTATGTGCACGTATACGCAACAAAATTATACATGCAGAATCCTATCAGCTTAATTCTGAAATTTAGGAAATAAAGCCTAGATAATTGATAATCTCTTAAATCAAGTACAGTAGTCTCCGCCAAAATGTACGGTGACAAAAAACCCGTGTATTTCGGCGAAGGTGCGATGATGGAGTCAACGGCCATGACCCATCACGATGCATTACATTGCCATTTGTGTTTGGAAATACGTAAACTCTTTTTGTTTGTTTGTTAGTTGTTTGTTACTGTTTTGTGGTTTGTTTGTCGTTTGCTAGTTTAAGAATAAGACCCACTAGACCTTCCCATAGACCTGTTACATTTTCTCTCACTCAAAACTACACAAAGGGATAGCAGGTGGCACGTTGAAGACATTTGGAAACTATGTTTTTGTTTTGTATTTACCGTGGGTAAAAGGTGACACTAAACTTATCAAGCCAGGGAGTGAAAGGGCGGGTATGGGTGACCAGAGTCGAGATTACCAAGACAAACTGTATAATTGTCATTATTGTGTATGTGTACACATGGTTAACATAGATCTAGAGAAAAAACACACACACACACACACACACATACACACACAGATACAGAGGCACACATACATGACATATTTTGTCATTGGGACGAAAGTGAGAAGAGATTATCAAGTTATCACTTGAATTTAATCATTTAAACACTCTTTAAAATTAAATAATTATATATTATATTAAAATCTCATTCATTCATTGTCTGTGAAGTAAACTTAAAAGTAAGGTCACTAATCGGTTCTTTGGATTGGGTTTTTGCTTGTATTTTTCTGAAAAGTCCACGAAACTGAGATTAGGCGAATAGATTTCTACACCAACCACACACACACACACACACACATCATACACACACACAAACACATACACACACACATAGGGATATCTGTGTCTGAGCTTTTCATTGGTTTAACATATTATAGGGGAAGGATGGCTTTGTCTTTAAGCGAAAGTTCAATGCAACCTTTACTCATATCAATCTAAGTACGGCGTCACTAATACATCCGGCGATACAAAGAAAGCAAAGGCAAAGAGGTTTCACTCATGTCTTGCCCATTTGGCCGTAATGCAGGATTTGTAAGCCATCACTATTAAGTCGTATAGGTCAGGTGTGTCACTGAAGCTGGTTTATGTGGGTCAATACTTGGACAATTTCCAGATAATTAGCTTCTATTTCATCAGTTTCTGTCATAGTCATCAACTTTCAACCTGACGTATAACCTTCAATCTCTTGCAAGGCATTTTGCTTGGGGGCGCGGGGGAGGCGGGGGGAGCAGGGGGGGCGGGCGGGAGAGATGTACTTTTGGGGTGTTGTTTTTTGTTTTTGTTGTTATTCCCTCTGTCTCTGTGTGTGTGTGTGTGTGTGTGTGTGTGTGTGTGTAGGTATATATGTGTGAATGATCCTTCTGGGCTTCATTCGATGAATTATGTAACTCTACGGTAAGCTTCATCGTACACGATCTCAACATTGGTTCGTTTCTTTGCACTCTTAATTAAGATATTTGCACTTGATTTCAACGATCAGATGACCTCCAAGTGTTCTCAAGGGTTTAAAAAAGTTTATTGTTTACACATCATATTGGTATTATATTTAAAATAATTCATTATTATGACATGTTTGATGCGAGCCGCGTGTTTTCCACTTTCATAGTAATATTCGCAATAGGGTTAGTAGCCCTTGCACAAAATTAATGTCATAATTATAATGTTATTGGATACGATCAAATCCGTACAGCCGTGGGCGCTGTATGTACGGACGTGCAAGACATCCTTTAAAGGGTCAGCATGATGTTAAAGAGATATCCTTTATTATAAAAATACCACAACTTTCCAATTGTTAAAAATAAAAGTTCGATTTCGTTGTTTTGCCCTCTTGGTGAGGAATGGTGTTCTTTTTCCACTTCATAGGATCTCAAAGGAAATAAACACCAAACACAATCTATTACGTATAGCAAGTTGCTCATGTTGTCGCGCCGTGTGATGGTTATTTCAAATTCTATGTTTGATTACCATTATTACTCTCATAATATCGAAATAACAACCAGTAACCCACCACCCCCCACCCCTTGTCTATCTATCAACAACAACAAAACAACCAACTCCAATAATTACCATTTTGGACAATTATCAAACACTGATTAAGAGTGTGCTCTCTCACGTTGCCCTTGCAAGACACACTCTCATTACTAACACATTGTATGATATTATCTAACAGGTGTGTTTGCAAGTTCAATTGCGTCCACTAGACTAGACTTCCGGTAAGCCGCATCCAACGACTAATTAATTACAATATTTATTGATGACTGGACGAAAATTTGAAGGCCATGTGTTATGGCTCTCCGGGAAAAAATAGAACACATTCCTTACGACAATATGAAAGCCCCATAGGAACAAAGACGAGACAAATACAAGGAATAGACTGAAAAAAATCCTGGCCACCATGGGGATCGAACCCGCGACTCTGCTTCGGCACCCATCGCCTCACCATGAAAAGAAAACGTGCTACCAACCGAGCATAGCTGCAACAGGATGGGGCCACATCCCACACAAGCAATTCAACACAAGAGTTTCTTCCGACGAACAATGTCAAATTCACCAACAAGCTTGAATGGCCTCCCCAATCACCATACCTTTATCAAGTTGACTAAACAGTGTGGAAATCTCTGTCAGAGAAAGAGTATATGCCAATAGCAGAACACCATTCACAACGGATGGACAGAAAACAAAAAAACGAAAAGATTGCGAAAGGTTTGTGAACACAAAAGATGTTTGGACTAAACACTGCTTAACTTTAACGCCTTTAGCTTTCTCCTTGACATTTCATTTCGACCACTCATGGCAAAATATTGATAGTTATGTCAAAACAGACACTAGAGCAATATAATTTTAAAACTTTATTTACAATCAATTTTTTTTTTTTTTGGTGTACTGTAGGTTTTCATAGAGTGTTTCGTTTTTAGGATATCAACTCTCTGTAATTTTACTTTATTATAAACCACGATATTTGAGGGTCCGCCAAAAAAACAAAATGGACATACTCTTCATAAAAGAAAGTTTATCTGAATGAGAAATTGCAAGGACAGTGGCCACGACGAAGATGTGCAGTTGAGTTTCTCCCAAAGTACTTATTTTATCTATGAAGGACCCTGAATGATGATGTGTATCGCAGTATACTGACTGCATTGGAAATTGAAATAGCGTGTGCAGCAATCTGACTTGACACTTTGGACAACGGTGCCCAAGCAGTAGTTAGCCGTACACATTATAATTGTCTGGAAGCAAATATCCCCCTCCCACCCCATTTGAGCATCTGTTGTGATTGTAGAGTCCAAAGGTAGCTTTAATTAATGTTTTGATTTATGAATGAAATTTGTATTTCAATAGCTATACATGTTTTTTATGGACTCTTTATGTATGTATAATACATATTACTTCCGGTGCAATAAAGCCACATCGTATGTATCCCTTTCCCGTGTCCTAAAGACCACGGTTTATGCGTAAACAAAAATAGCATTGTATTTCTCACATTCATTGTTATCAACCAAGAAAGAAAAACAATTCAAATAATATACAAAGATGGCTACTAATTTTATCTTTTATCCACGTCAACAAATTCGCAATGATCTTTCGGTGGTCGTTTGAATTTATTGAACTTAAACTTTGTGGGCAGCTTATAGAGCTGCTGTGTAATTTCAAACGCCGGTCTTGCTGTGTCAGAGAACAGTCTCGTCTCTACTAAGTAAACCGACGTTGTCAGAGGGCCCGGGGCTAACTTGAGCTTGCGATCACAATGTAACTTCAATTCAATTCAATTCAATTCAATTCAATTCAATTCAATTCAATTCAATTCAATTCAATTCAATTCAATTCAATTCAATTCAATTCAATTTTCAATACTTTTTATTGTCCAACTAGGCACATCGTTTTGTCGGTTACAGAAACAAGAAAAACCAAAAACAATTTATACACCCTGACACACACACACACACACACACACACACATATATATCTATACATATATATATATATATATATATATATATATATATATATATATATATATATATATATATATATACATATATTATACCTATATTATACATACATATATAATATTATATCAATAATGTTTAAATATAACAGAGACAATATCAATTGGAATAAAACAAAACTTAACATTGTGAAAAGTCAATATTGTCATTAATATTTACACAAAACAGAATAATGATTTGCATAGACGAAACTCTCTACAAGAGCCTAATAGATGTTGGCATAAATGAATTCTTGTATCTTTCGCGTTTGCATCTTAAAGGAATGGGGCGTTTTGATCTATTTGAGAAACGAATTTGGTCAAAAAAGGGATGGGACTTGTTAATAGGAGGGAGGTGTGGAGGGGGCGGGGAATTTTTTTAAAAGCATGTTATCGAAGTAAAGAGTACGTCCAGACATGTCTGCATCAGACCACCTGCCTTCGGTTAAAAATGGGTAGTCAGAATGAATGTGTATGTTGTATATTTATTTTCAAAATCCAGCCCAGCAAAACTTGGAATCAAACCACAGCATCACGGTCTCAACTGTCTATCAGCAGTAATAAACACCCACTATCTCTTCAAAATCGTTTGACTCAATTATGTCGTTGACTTTAACATAGGGAAGACAGAAGCATGAAGCTTATACCAGAATCGTGTTTTTGTTTTGTTTTGATTTTCTTGGTTTGTGGGTTAATGTTTTTCATTCATTAAAAGGAGCGAACTGAAAGATTTTTAAAAATACAATCACTTTTAGACTGAATAGGTTTTTGTTCAAGAAACATCGTTTGATGATCTTGATACCTTGCAATGGCATTCGAAAACCTCACTTTGCTTATCGCGAACATCACAAGAAATATCACTGAATGAAAAGCCGCTATACAATAGAATGCAGGCCCTATGGGGGTAAAAATAGATTAAATGAAGTGAAAGCCAACGATGAAGAATTACAATGGAGAAAAATAAGTCGACAAAATTAAGTCAGAGCATGTGTTGTTGGGAGACATTGCTTGATGCTTGTTGTGTTTAGAGAATCAAAGCAGAGGAATGAAAATTGTATGTTATGTTGTTTTGATCACAGATCATGAGTAAGTGAAAATTTACCGCAAGCATTACAAAACACGAGCAAAGTGTGTGTGTGTGGATGTGTGTGTGTGCGTGCGTGTGTGTGTGTGTGTGTGCCTGAGGGCGGAGAGAAAGTGAGAGACAGACAGACAGACAGACAAACTGACAGACAAACAGACAGACAGAGAAATAGAGTCACAGAGACACAGACAGAGAAGACGTCACCTCTCATTTATCTGCTCACTGGACTTTTGCAATTGTTCGTTCATAGAAAAGCTCTACTGATATATCTAACGCAGAAATAGACCAGGAAATGTAAAAAAAATCTTCTTTTTTCCCGCTGATTTCTCATTTTCGTTAAGATTTCTTCCTAAGTTAAAGATAAAAGCAGGAACTTACATGTACATCAACAAAAGAAATCCAAGTAGTAAGGCAATCCAAGCCGATGACTGACCAAAGCAAATCTCCCACAAGTTCATTTTAACTATCAGTTGATTTCAATTCAGTCCTTTGTTGCTGTTTCCACATAAGATGGTATACCTGGTCAAAAGTATTTCATTGGCGTATGGGTATAGGAATTGGGTTGGGTTTTGTTAAGAGAGTTGGCTGATAAATTGTATAATCCTGAAAAAATAAAAACGCCTCTATATATGAGGACAGCACATCACTACTATCTTGTAGTTTTACTGGTCCTTGCAAATCACTAGCTTAGAAACTGTTTTTTTCGAAATGTTGATTTTGTTCTTCTCCCAGAAACGGCCTTTCTTTTACTCACACTTGGGAAATATACTAAATTATTATTGACTCTGCTTTTGCATATTAACTTGCTGATAGTGTATTCAAGTATATGAAATTGTTAATAGCATGATTAATCGTTTTCATAAAAAGTGAAAATATATTAAATTTGGGTTGTAAGCTTCATTCTATAAAAGGTTAAAAATGGCAAGTACTGACAGCATAATTATAAAGCTTACTTTTTATTTGCCCGAAACCTTTCATCTGCAATTAACTTACTAAGAAATACTTCCCAATTGTCACCTGTTATCAACTATTACAACGTCTTGCTGAATTATTCAACTTAATCACGACACAACTTGTGTTAAGTCACAGCGCCCTATTCTACATTGCACGCTTAACGAGTTGCCAAAATTCCCACACTGAGCTTGTATGCAACATTGAGACACTATAATATATGTCGTAGTGTACGGTGAAATTGCAACATCTTCATTTTGTTTAAGTTCGTCCAAGCTAATGATCGTCACTCCCACAGCTATAAAACTAATGGCCTACGGGAATCAAAAGCAAATCAGCTCTCCGATGATGAAGCCGTGAAAAGCTGTGGGTTAACTAGGATACATTCTTTTTTGTCTTGATTACATTGGCATGTACACGATCGTTGAATAAAGCAAGAAGAGAATGAGCGAGCTTCCGACAGTCATAACAGACAAAACTTAGTGTGAGAGTTACAACAGAGGTACCGCTATTGTGTGAGAGACAACAATAATTTCCTCGAAAAAAATGTTGCGTCTCCGTAGATATCTACAGATTAACCAACATAGAGTTTCAAATCCGCGAAGCAGAACACATAAATCATAGATTTATTATTACCAACGCATTTGGAAAGAGCAGAATACTGTAACCCACATCACATCCTTAACTCATATGACAAATAGTATCAACTACCTTTTCTTATTTCTATGCTATTGCAGTGCGGTGGACGATCAGTATAATCCGAATTATAGCCGAACCAAAAACTGTAAACCTCAAATCACACTGTTTCATTCATAACCTCACTCTTTAATCTTAATCCTTCATGAAAAAAAAATCAAACGATGGGCGTTTGAGGTAAACTAATTTCACAACATCCTGCACGTAATAGGTTCATGACGTGAAATTAATGCCCAATCACAGCCTCAAGCATGACGGCGAGAATGATTTCAACATTCGCCATCTTTGACTGACCTTTCATAGCCCTCGAACGGAAGCAACGCCTCCGCGTGGAACAACGAACGAAAAAAAAGTGTTTGGGTTTGGTCACGTGTTTCGGATATGGTCACTTGGAATACCTGAAGACAAACTGTTATTATGATGGACAGATGGTTTGCTAAAGGAGTGGACCAGCTCTCTATAGTATTGTATACAAATGACAGACAGAAATATAATGCGCATTTCTTGATTTTTCTCTTGTTTTTGTTTCAGTATGCTGATTTGCGTAGTATAGCTTGATTCGTAAACTTTACGTCTAATTGTTTTCACCTTAATAAAACATATTTTTAAAGCAAAATAATCAATCTTAATCTTGCCTTTTTACGACTTATTTCGTTTTGTAAAACATATTTCAATAATTAGTCAACAATACATTAGCCCTGCGTATTTTTTTGGGGGGTTCTCATGTTTAATTTTGGTTTTGCTTACGTTTAAGAGTTGTTGTTTTATGATTGTGTGGTGTGTTGTTGTTACTCTTGGGGGGGGGGGGGGGGGGTGTGGGTGTTCATCTGTTTTTGGATTTTACTTTTTTTCCGAACTTTGTCTGAAGGGGTTTTTTCTTTCCTTTCTATTTTAGTTTGTTTCGATTTGTGATGCTTGTTGTTTTCATTTCAGGTCGAATCCTTGTTTCACAACAATTTTGCCAGGTAAGCAACAAGAACAATGACACCAGCAAAAATGGGGAATGCACACATACACACATGCAACACACAGACACACACCAAACACACACAAACAAACAGATAATATACAGTCACACAGCACAACACACATACACACACACACACACAATATATATCCATAATAAAGAACAGAGAAGATAAAACGAGGTCACTCTTAATACGCTAGCGTCTCTCGAGCCACTCAGGGCCAAAACATGGCTGACTCGAAAAGAGCCTCAGGCTAGAGAGGGCTGATGTCCAAAGGTGTCCACCATTTGATGAATGATATGGAGATCAGTTACCTGCCACTGATCTTTTTCTTTCCTCCTCTCATCCCCTGTGCTAAAGTAAAACAATATAATGCTCTTTTACCTGTGTGCTCGCTCACATGTGCTGCTGGCCGTTTTACACATTACTAAAAATACATGAAATTGAGAGAAGAAGCAGAGTCCTTGCTTAGTTGACAAGATTGCAGAGCATTACTATTTTGGTGGACAGAAATGTTTGTCTTTCACTTCATCATCACAGTAATTATTGGTCTCGCTTATGGGGACTCGGTAGTCAAGAGGCAAAGTGTCGGCCTTTCCACCAAAAAGTTGACGGTTCGAGCCCCGCCAACGGTTGAATAAATTGTTCGAGCTTTTCGAGTAGAATCTACTCCACTGGTCCAGGTAGGTGGATAGACACCTAGTCCCATCGGAGACGAAGATAAAAAAGAGGTCCCGTGTGCAGATTACAACGCTTGGCTGTTCACTGTGCACTCCGGGCATAAACAAATTAAAATCCTACCAAAAACCCCGAGATCACCATAGTTGCGGATGTTGGTAAATCAAATGAAATCAAAATACAGGGCGTCAGAGGCGGATGTGAGTGCGGAAGGGAAAGGTGAAAAAGGTAAAAGATGGGCGTGTGGGGGGAGGGGGTTAATAAGTTCTGTGTATTCTGTGTTTCTTTCGATGTTTACTTGGTACTCTTGAGACCGGCATTCGAATTCGATTGGGGGGATTTACAAATATTTACAAAAACATTGATCTACTTACTTTCTTCTAACTCACTTACTTTTTTACTCGCTTACTGACGTATACATTTATTTGCTTGCTTACTTACTTACTTACTTACTTACTTTCTTACTAAATTACTCACTTGTGTCTTTACTTGCCAACTTACTTACTTACTTACTTACTTACTTACTCACTCACTCATTTTGCCATTTGCCAACTTACTTACTTACTTACCTACTTACTTACTTACTTACTTTCTTGTTTATTCACTTACTCACTCACTCGTTTATTTGCCAACTTACTTACTCATACTTACTCCTCCATCACTCAACTTAACTTACTCGCTTGCTTATTCACTTACTTCTTCACTCACTTGCATACTTACCTTTTTGTTTCCCTACACATTAAGATTTATTCACGCACTCCCTTATTTGCTTATTTAGTTACCTACTTGCTTGCTCGCTAATTTGCTGGTTTACTTACTCATCCACTCACTTATTTACTGATCTACTCGATCTATCGATCTGTGTGCCTATTTGCACATATGGTTTCTGTCGAGATCGCCATTGGTTTGTCATCGTCCCATAACGTTCCAGGTTTCTCATTTCCATCATCTACCATAACTTACGTTCTTTCGTCTGTTCTTCACCAAATTTCTCGAGGAACGACCTCTCTTTCTGCGACCATCTGGAGTCCATCCTGGAGCAGCTTTAGGTTGGATGTGGAGTGCATGACCCAATCATATCTATCTTCTACGTTACACTTGCTCAGTGATCGATTCTGTCTTTTCATCTCAATTTGATATCTCTGCATCTCATCCTTCGGATTTGTAATCGACCAGAAACAAGCTAGAGAGCGGTGAAGAGAAAAATGCTAGATATTGAAATAAAAGGATGTACCATGAACACGAACACTACGCATAAAACAAAACAAACAATAAACAAGCGAATGTGACAGGGGTTTATCTCTAAAATATAAATTC
>JAXRKP010001382.1:60000-72500 GCA_037039925.1 Doris montereyensis | reverse complement strand
TCTTTTTCAAGACGAGGCGATGAGTGCCGTTTGTCTTTACAAAAACCGAGTGTAGACGATGTTATGAATATGATCATGTGGTATTTTGATTTGATTTTACCCACATAGTAATGTAATGTCTGGGTTTTTCGATAAGATTTATTTTAATTTTGTCCGAACTAATTTGTAAACAGCCAAGGGAATTGCAACATGCACAAAGTGTTGTGATCTGCACACGTGACTTACTTTTTACCATTCGTCTGTGATGGACCTAGGTATCTATTTACCTACCTGGGTCGGGGTGGGGGGGGGGTAGGGTTGTACTCGAGAGCAACTCGAGAAAAAATGACAACCGTTGGCCGGGGCCTGATCCCGACCTTTGACTTGAAGACTGACGGGTTCAATCCCCATGGTCGATTCTTTGTATTTTTCTCGCCTTTGTTCCTAAGGGACTTTAAATATTATTTAATGTCATTATCCTTCACTTTTGAAACATTGCAGTATAGTAATGCATTCGGTAGTTAAATCATGTAAATTCTATTACACTGGCCCTTTCTTGCTAATTCAACGTCTCCGATAGAAATAGTGACCAAATCATCGAGTATAAGGAACAGAGTTCTTGCAGGTGCATGAGTTTGTGAATACGTTCTGACGCACACAAATTCTTCACAGACGCCTGTAAAAACTACAAGCGTATTAAATACGTATCCTTTTAAAAAGATATAATTACTTTTGCTTTAGCATTGATTTGCCTTCAATTGCAGTTGTCTTTTCTTGAATGGCAAAATAAACATACCGATTTTAATGAAAAATCCTAGAGGAACACATTTTCGATTTAACAGCAACAGCAAGAAAAGAGGGGGAAAACATAGTTACATTTTGACTGCTTATTATCATTATTATTGAAATTGATTTTTAAAAGTTAATATATTTTAAACATTAAATAACTATCTCCCTGTAATCTTTTTTCCACGATGAAAGTCATAATCCAAAGTAATGACTTTTAAAACTTAATTAAAAGCACCAGTAATTTCAAAACATTAATAAAGACCAGCATATTTACGTCAATTTGTAGGAAAATGCGTAACATTTCAGTGAACAGGGTTGCTTCTCAATATTTCAAAAATATTAGAACGCCTGAGACATAATGACACATAATGATATACAATATTGTGTAGGTTGTTTGTTGTGTTGTTTGTTACATTGATTTGTTTAAACCAAAAGTCCCAAGCTCTTTGCTCTCAAAATCTTCTTTTAATCTCTTCTCTCTCTCTCTCTTCTCTCTCTCTCTAACTCTAGAAGAATAGCTCTCTCTCTCTCTCTTCCTCTCTCTCTCTTTATTTACATAATAAGAATCAATTGTTTTCATTAATCTCTCTCTGATATTATCTACAATGAGATGAAATTCTAATCTCTCTCTCTCTCTCTCTCTCTCTCAATCTTTAATCTCTCTTCTCTCTCTTTCTCTTTATCTCTCTCTCTTATGTACATAATGGGTTTCTCTCTCTCTTCCTCTCTCCCTCTCTCTCTTTTCTCTCTCTCCCATCTCAGCTCTCTCTTCTGCATCTTCCCTCTGTCCTCCCTCTCTCTCTGTCTCTCTGTCTCTCTCTGTCTGTCTGTCTGTCTGTCTGTTGTCTGTCTGTCTCTCTCTCTCTCTCTCTCTCTTCATTTTAATCTCATCCTGGAGAAACTCAATCTCTCATGAACATGGACATAACAACACACACACAAATCTTCTCTCCTCCATCCCTCCCTCCTCTCTCTCTTTCTCTACGCCCTCCCCCTCCCTCCCTCCCTCCCATCATTCCCTCCCTCCCTCCCTCCCTCCCTCTGTCTGTCTGTCTCTGTCTCTCTCATGTCTGTCTGTCTGTCTGTCTGTCTGTCTGTCTCTCTCTCTCTCTCTCTCTCTATCTATCTTCTCTCTCTCTCTCTCTCTCTCTCTCTCTCTCTCTCTGACTCTCTCTCTCTCTCTCTCTCTCTCTCTCTCTAATTCTCTTGCAAAATGGTAGACTTGATTTTGCTAAGCTAAAGTCAATTTCTATTTTGTTTAGCTCTACCAATTTGATTTTTTTGTGTATAAAACTGGATGAATGGGGCTGTAAAAGTCTTGAGGGGTGATCATTTCTTCTTTTCTTGTTCTTGTTCTTCTTCTTATTTCTTCTTATCTTTTTTCATCTTTTACTTTCTTGTTCTTGTTCTTGATTTTTCTTCTTCTTCTTCTTCTTCTTCTTCTTCTTCTTCTCTTCTTCTTCTTCTTCTTCTTCTTCTTCTTCTTCTTCTTGTTCTTCTTCTTCTTCTTCTTCTTCTTCTTCTTCTTCTTCTTCAGCTTCTTCTTCTTCTTCTTCTTCACTTCTTCTTCTTCTTCTGCTTTTGCATATTTTCTTCTTTTCTTCTTCTTCTGTCATCTTCTTCTATATTCAGTTCTTCTTCTAGATATTTAATCTTATTCTTGGAATTTGCTCTAGTTAATTGTAAAGGCTAGTAGTAGTAGTAGTAGTAGTGGCAAGGGGGGGGAGTAGTAGCTTGGTTTCTTATTCTTCTTCTCTGTTTCTTCTTCTTGAGTTCTTTTTTCTTCTTCTTCTTCGCTCTATTGTCTTCTTTGGTTTCTATCTCTTTGACTTCTTCTTCTTCTTCTTTTCTTCTTCTTCTTCTTCTTCTTCTTCTTCTTCTTCTTTTCTTCTTCTTCTTCTTCTTCTTCTTCTTCTTCTTCTTCTTCTTCTTCTTCTTCTTCTTCTTCTTCTTCTTCTTCTTCTGTCGGAACTGCTCCTCCTCCTCCTCCTCCTCCTCTTCTTCTTCTTCTTCTTCTTCTTCTTCTTCTTCTTCTTCTTCTTCTTCTTCTTCTTTCATCTTCTTTTCATTCTTCTCATCATCGAATCCTTACTATCATCATTAACGCTGTTTTTGATTATTATCAATTGGCTATTATTATTAAATTATTAAATTAGTAGTTTAATTAGTAAAACATAGTAGTAGTAGTAGTAGTAGTAGCTAGTAGCAACGTTATAGTAGTAAGATTTCTAACTGGTTCTAGAGTAAAAAAGTAGTAGCAGTAGTAGTTAGTAGTAGCCATAGTAATCGCATTTACTAGTACCCAGTAGTAGTAGTAGTACTAGCCACTTAGTAGTAGTGGCAGTATAGTAACGTAGTAGTAGTAGTAAGTAAAATGTAGAAAATGTCAGTCTCTGCTCATCTCTGTAATGTCTCTGCTGTTTGAATGTGTATAAAGTGTATGTATGTCTGTCTGTCTGTCTGTCTGTCTCTGTCTGTCTGTCTGTCTGTCAGTCTGTCTGAGTCTGTGTCTGTCTGTCTGTCTGTGGCTCTCTCTCTTCGGCTCAAAGGGGTTCAAATCTATCTCTCTCTCTCTCTCTCTCTACTAGCCCTACTCTTACTCAAAATCTCACTCGCTCATCTCTGTATGGAATATTTTTTCTGCTATTCAGGCAGACTCTATGTCTGTTTGTTTGTTTTCTCTTTGCTGTTGTGGGAGTGGGGAGGGAGGGGGTTGTCTCTTTTGTTTTTGTTTTTCTTTTTCTCTCTCTCTCTTTTTGTTTCTGTTCATATTATTTTATTTGATTTTTTTACATTTCTCATATTCTCTGCAATCTCTCATGAACTCTCTCTCTCTCTCTCTTCTCGATCAGCTTTGGATCGATCTGTACTCTCTTTTTGCGATCTCTCTCTCTCTCCATATTCACATTAGGTAAATGGGGACCTCCTCTCTCAATGCCGAAGCCCGCTCTAGTTCCCTCTGGGTGCAAGTTTGCTTCAAAGCCTTCAACTTTTCTGTGTTTCTACTCTCGTTGGCTCTCTCTCTCTGTCATCTGTCTCTCTCTGTCTCTCTGCTACACCTCTGTCTATGTCCTGTCTGTCACGTAGACTGTCTGTCTGTCTGTCTGTCTGTTTCTGTCTGAGGTCTGTCTGTCTGTTCTGTCTGTCTGTCTCTCTGTGTTGTCTGTCTGTCTAGGAATACAATGACATGTTCTTTGTTTGCAACGTCGCTTGCGCATATTATTTCAATGATTTTCCAAAGCAAGAAGATGGACCGTCCCAAAGCAATAAATAAAGTGGTTTTTTACAGAAGGATTTGAACATTGTTTTCTGTACACGCATTTTATATTATTGCCTCTACTTTGTTCTGATCTATGTTATATCAAAATCTTCTGAATTACGTTTACGTCAATTTGTTGTCTCAACGATTTGTGATACAGGGTCTTACTACAGTTAGGGTTTGCTAACATTTAAAAAAATATTCATTTTATCTTCATGGCAGCATCAAAAAAAAGGCTTTGTCATTAAAAATTATAGGTGCTTTACTATTTCTACAAAGGTAACATACAGAAGAATAGCCTTCAGTTCATTTCCAGATTTATTTACATACTATATAAGTCAATCAATTGTTTTCATTATTAACTACAATTGAGCTTGCTCTAAAACTTCTGTACAATTGAAATTCTAATTGTCGTATTCTTTACAATGTTTATCGTTTTATTCGAAGAACCATTTCTTGTATAAAAACATATCTTTACTATTCTTTTTTGAAATGTATACTTTATTGTCTTGTCCAGGTTAATCAGCTGTGCATATGTGGTGTTGTATGTGTGTATTTCTGTATGTGTGTGTGTATGTGTGTGTGTGTATAGTGTGCCTTCTTTAACCTGGCACTTTTAATGACATCTGGGTTTGTCCTGGACTGAGATTGATGACAAATGTTTAAAGAGCATAATTCCTGCAACAGACAAGGCCTGAATAGTTTTAAAAAACGCTACGAATATAGTATGTTCTGTGAATCCAAATCTTACTCAAATTTCACTTTTAGAAGTGTATATTTTTTCTGCCAAAGGTATTCGGTCTTGATAATATATGTCTGTTGTGGGAGTGGGGGAGGGGAGGTTGTCGTTGTTTTGTTTTTGTTTTTTGTTTTGTTTCGTGATATTTCTGTTTTGGGGTGGGGGGTACCTTTTTATTTTTGTTTCCTGTTCCTTATTATTTTTATTTGATTTTTACATTTCAGTCATATTCCAACCCAGTGAATCGGAGTAACATCATGAACTGGACTAAACCATCTGTTCAGACGATTGTGGTGACAGCTTTGGATCACTCAATGTTCACAGCTGATGCTTTTGCATATTTAAAACATTTTCATAGGGGACTCAGATTGCTTATTTAATCGTATTAGGCACTCAATTAATTGTAAAGGATTCGAATCCTGAATGAGGGTCCCATTGTCTTTGATCTCAAAATCTCTTCTGTGACCAAACTACACTTTCGGATTTGGGGGACCGGAACTGCTGTCAAATTTCACATCAATAACTTTACGTCTTCCTAGTTTTATTCCTTCGAATAAATAACGCACAATGGGGGAAAACTTGAGTTTTCATCAAGAAAGTGCAACGTTATTCTAAAGAAAAAAAAAAGAATTTCTTTTACTAGAAAAGTAGATCATAAGAAAAAAAAAAGTTCATCGCAGTTTGAATATCTATCATTGTAATGCCTGTTTGAATAATAAGTAATATCCATTTATCTAACTCTCTACCTACGTATGTACATTAGGTCTACCTCCTTTCAATGCGTTATCTCCCTCTTGGGTGCAATCTATAAAGCCTTCAACTTTTCTGTGAACCACTGGTGGCAGATCGAGCTACACCTCAGTCCTGACAAAGATCATTTCCGAGGTTGCTGGTTGCTGGTTAGGTTAGGAATACAATGATCTTTGTTTTACGTCGCTTGCGTAATTTCTGATTTTCCAAGGCAAAAGATGGACGTGAACCGGGCCGAGCTCACCGAGCCTCTAGCCTGATCCTCTTCTTTAAAGTTTAACATTATCTGCTCTTTCTTGCTATTAAAAACATAGTTTTACATTTCCATTCCTCCATCATGTTACATACTCATTAAAAGACGTTGTAAAAGCTATCGAAGAATAATATCGTCCAGTTCCCCACTGGGCTTAATGCGCTTCTTTAACCTGGCGACTGGGTTTGTCCTGACTGAGATTGCATTTTCCTGCAACCAGACAAGGCTAAAGTATGAATATTGGCGTCTTTCCAAACTTTTTTTTTTAATACGGTCGTAAATATGTCTGTCACTATATTTCTGTCCTTTATATTTTGTCCTGTTTCGGGTTTATAGCGTGAAGGACGGGATAAACCACTTTCAGATTTTACTCCACAGCTGATACTGATACTCATTTTTACTCAGTTGCTTACCTAGGCACACAATAATACAGCTCCAGTCCCTGGTTCAAAACTTCGAGCCGCGATAAATGTCATGGGGTATTTTTATTTTAAGGCTAATTCGTTTGAATATCTATCAAATCTGTATATCCATTTATCTAACTTCTACCTACGTGCTGACTAAATTTCTATTTATCAATCTATACGCAACAAATGCTCAGTATGACAAAGATCAAAGCTTACAGCTCGACTCGACTGAACCGGCTGACCGAGCTGCAGAAACTACTCTTTATTGCTAGTAAAGTTACAATCAAACATGGACGATGAAAATAAATGTCGGGGTAGTTCGTGGCTAGCTCGGTTGGTGCTGCAACGCTCAGCTGCTCGCTTACAGCTCGACTCGACTGAAGGCACTACAGAAACTACACAGAGTAAACAATAAACATGGACGATGATAAAGGGAGCGTAGTTAGCTCCGGTTGGTGGCGCTTTCTTTTTCATGGCGAGGTCGCGGGTTTTCTGTCTATTTCCTTGTATTTGTCTCGTCTTTGTTTCTATGGGGCTTTCATACTATCTTATGTCATTACCTTCACTTTCGACATGCCCTTGCCTCACTGTTTGTCTTTATGTATTATTAGTCATTGTGTTAATATGTTGGTTATCTAGCAATTGATTCTAGTGATTATAGTATTTCGTTGAATATATTTGTTGTTGTTTTATTCCATGGTCCATGCTCAAAGGACAACTAACATCTCGACTATTGATGAAATGGCCCAAGACTCAATACAGATGACAAATGACACTACTCCAGAGAGTAAGTTTGGCATGTAAGATAATATACCTTTCCTTACTGTCGGGTCCAATGTCAACTTCTTAAAATTAATCTTTATTAGATAAAAAAAACAGTGTCTCTTTTCTTATGCTAAGTCACAAAAAAAACGTTGATAAACAATGGAAATGATGAACCTTATAAATATTGAACAGCTTAAATGATTTGAATGTTTCTTCTTTGTCATTCTCTATTGGGGCGTGGCGAGATGATAGCGATTTGACTTGGGGTCGGGGTCAGAAGGGTCACCGGTCTGTATCACGAGTATACAAAATAAAATATGTTAAAAGGTGCTGTGTCTCTTTCAAAGAGTCGTCGGTGAAAGTTCAGCGCGTGTCAGTTTAAGTTAACTTTTAGAAATTTCAGCGGTTACCGTGAAAAGTGGAGGGTCTCTGAAAATTATCAGAAACCAAATTGTCAGCGGGGTTTTGGGTTTTTTTTTTTATTTTTTAAAAAACTTTTTGTTTGTTGTTTTTTGGGGGTTTTTTGTTAATGTTATTATTCTATTTCAGCTCTTCGAAGGCTTCATGACTCTACCGCCAACTATCATCAATGCAGAAATTATGAATGAAACCTCTGGCAATCAAACGACCATGGATGATACGCCTGTCGCAAGGAGGCCATTTTTGGACGCTGGCATTCTGAGCAGGGAAGACTATGACCTGGTTCGGGATGTACGCAGCAAACTGGGTCTGCCACTAGCTGTCTGTGGTTTTTTCCTTAATGTAGTGGCCGTGTTTGTTTATGCTCGTATGCCTCCCAGCTTCGTAAACAGATACCTGATCGGTTTGCAAATCTTGGATTCACTTTTCCTACTTTGTACCGTATACCCATTTTTTCTTATCCTAATCGAGGGTTCAGAAGCAGGTAATACCAAGTCATACCAATTTTATGCCAAGTACGTCAACAATTACGTATACACGTGCTTCCAACGAGCAAATGTTTTTGCACTGCCGTGTTGAGTGTCAACAGATGTATCATCATGTTGGCACCTTTCAACCAACTGGTGAAAAAAGTTTTCAAACATCCTGTACGAATAATAGTGACAACACAGATTGTCACGTTCATAACTTCCATTTATACCATTTTTAAAACCGAAGTTTCGAAATTGAGTTTGCCTGACGGATCGGAGCGCTATATGTTGGTCACCACAGATGCCTACAAATCAAACTCTCAGTTATTCGACAACTTAGGGCTATGTAACTCATTCATATTTACCTACATCCCCGCCATCGGTTCTTTCATAGCCAACATTTGTTTGGTCGTAGGGTTGTTCTTGATCTCAAGGAGACAGTCTAGTTCTGACAATTCAGAAAACAAGAAATTCTTCAAAATGGGAAATCAAAAAACGCTGGTAGTTTTAGTTTATTCAAGCGTGTCCCTCGTGCTGCTGCTACCTTTAATGACTCTTCCCGTATTGAAACTGGCAGTGTCGGGTTTTGGCGCCGTGCAAAAGAGCACTACATGTTCATAACTATGGGCAGTGTAGTGGCTCTGTGTGATATCTTAAGATCGACCATGGGTTTCTTTGTCTTCTTGGGACTTAGTAGCGTGTTTCGAGATACTTTCATTGCTCTTATCTTCAGACGGCATCTCAAAAACGATGGAAATAAAGATCCCAAAACAACACTGACAACAGCAGCTTCCAAGACGTTTTCATCCTCGGGCCAATCGTAGTCTTTGTGTATTTGTAATAAATTAGTTATTGGTTTAACAGGTACTCCATGTGGTGGTTCCATCTCTGATAGCGGATAACTGCTTGTGTAAAATGTATCTTATACCAAGACGACACCCTTTAGTTGAAAAAGGGACCGTCAAGAAAATAATACATAGCCGCTTGTATGCTGTATGAGTCCATACCGCCCCCTTTTGGCGTGATAAGAAGAGAATCATACTACTCACTACTCCTTCGTGTCTCTATACATGTCTCTTTGTGTCTGTCTCCCAGCCTCGTTGTCGCTCTGTGTGTCTGTGTCTGCCTCTGTCTCTCTGTCTCTGTATCCCTCTGTCTCTCTGTTTCAATATCCCATTTGGTTATTGATGATAACAGATTAAATGCTTGCCGAAAATGAGATATTACGATCGGCCGGTTAAAGCTGAGGATAGTTTATTACACCGTAGTTCTGGGAGTCCTGGGTTGAACCCAGAACTGGCATTGTACAATACCTATCAAGAAAAAGTTCATTTCAAGTGAATGGCTTCCGTGTCATCCTGGTTAAAAATAATCGGTAGTACAGTCCAATCGGAGCGTTGGGAAAACAAATTGTGAGATTGTGTGTACATATTGTGCTCGCTATATGCCCCTTTCCTCGTGTTACGGGTTGTTCGAGCAAACTTTATGATACCTTTTCAAGACCCCAAAATGTCCAGGTGTGATCGATGTGGGCAAATGCACGACTAAGACGCTACCCGCTATCTCCCCCCTTTACTATGTAGTATGAGAGGCATGCCAAGTACATGGTATAATGCCTCTTTCTTCTTCTTGTTCTTCTTCTTCTTCTTCTTCTTCTTCTTCTTCTTCTTCTTCTTCTTCTTCTTCTTCTTCTTCTTCTTCTTCTTCTTCTTCTTCTTCTTCTTCTTCTTCTTCTTCTTCTTCTTCTTCTTCTTCTTCTTCTTCTTCTTCTTCTTCTTCTTCTTCTTCTTCTTCTTCTTCTTCTTCTTCTTCTTCTTCTTCTTCTTCTTCTTCTTCTTCTTCTTCTTCTTCTTCTTCTTCTTCTTCTTCTTCTTCTTCTTCTTCTTCTTCTTCTTCTTCTTCTTCTTCTTCTTCTTCTTCTTCTTCTTCTTCTTCTTCTTCTTCTTCTTCTTCTTCTTCTTCTTCTTCTTCTTCTTCTTCTTCTTCTTTTTCTTCTTCTTCTTCTTCTTCTTCTTCTTCTTCTTCTTCTTCTTCTTCTTCTTCTTCTTCTTCTTCTTCTTCTTCTTCTTCTTCTTCTTCTTCTTCTTCTTCTTCTTCTTCTTCTTCTTCTTCTTCTTCTTCTTCTTCTTCTTCTTCTTCTTCTTCTTCTTCTTCTTCTTCTCCTCTTCTTCTTCTTCTTCTTCTTCTTCTTCTTCTTCTTCTTCTTCTTCTTCTTCTTCTTCTTCTTCTTCTTCTTCTTCTTCTTCTTCTTCTTCTTCTTCTTCTTCTTCTTCTTCTTCTTCTTCTTCTTCTTCTTCTTCTTCTTCTTCTTCTTCTTCTTTTTCGTCCAATTATCTACAAACTACCTCTGGTATTACATCGCAGATGAAATCGTACATTATGGCAGTCAATAATTGATGCACTTTGGTTTTCTTGCTAAGATAAATATATACAAATCCGAGTATCATACACATCTAATTGAAGCCACACAACAGGGGATCAAATCCCTAATGGTCTCTTTCGATAGCCAGTGGCCTCCGTTTAGTCATGCCATGTCTACCAGCCTAGTATACATTCTGACGTCTAATTTTTCCGCCAATTTTTGACAGCAATCTTGTACTTCGTCGCCGGTCTCATATCGAGGCCTCTCAAAAAACATTTTTTCTCTTGGACAAAATATCAATAATAATGTGTCAGATTGACTTTCTGTCCGTTTTGCCATTCCCCTTTTGCATATCTATCCACATACCTGGACCGGGGCATGGGGGAGGGGGGGGGGGCAGGCTTAATCGAAAGCAGCTCGAGAATATTTTGTCAACCTGTCAGGCACGAACCCACAATGACCTTGTGGTTGTGAAGCCGACACGTTGCCTCTCAACTTACGAGTCCATCCTTCTTTCAATAATGATTACGATGTAAGCTCATCCTTATGCTTTCACTAATTTTAAAAGAAAGCTATTTGCTTTACAAGTAATATCACCATTAATTCAATGGAGGTAGAGAAGCTCATCCTTATGCTTTACAAGTAATCACCATTAATTCAATGGAGGTAGAAAGCTATCCTTATGCTTTCACAATTTGTAATATCACCATTAATGCAATGGAGGTAGAGAAGCTCATCCTTATGCTTTCAATAATTTTAAAAGAAAGCTATTTGCTTTACAAATTAATATCACCATTAATCACCATTAATGCAATGGAGGTAGAGAAGCTCATCCGTATGCTTTCAATAATGTTAATAGAAAGCTTTCAATTAATTCAATTAGAAGCTCATCCGATGCTTTCAATAATGTTAATAGAAAGCTATTTGCTTTACAAGTAATATCACCATTAATTCAATGGAGGTAGAGAAGCTCATCCTTATGCTTTCACTAATTTGAAAAGAAAGCTATTTGCTTTACAAGTAATATCACCATTAATTCAATGGAGGTAGAGAAGCTCATCTTTATGATTCTAATATATTTAACAGAAAGCTATTACGACACGTATTATCACAATTTATTATAGCATTGAATTTGCTTTACATACCTTGAGGATGCGATACTATTAGCTTTGGTTCAAAGACGAAAAATGTAATCTACTGTCAATGTGAAATATTTTTTCTTTTTTCTTATGTATCTGCGCCTACGAAACATTAACGTTAAAGATTCATGCAATCGATAAAACTTTGGATGAAATATTAACGACCTCCAGGGGCCGTATTCAAAGTCACCAATCGATTTCTTCAAAAAGGTATTGTGAACGAGGAAATGGGTAACCAATAATAAAATATGCTGTACATTGTCAACATGTGAATAATATTGTATAATGGTTAAAACATTATTGTACAGTCGGTGTTCAATGTTCTCATTGACAATGTCAAATTAAAGTAAAACGAACCATAAGACTTGCTTGTCGTTGTTGTTGTTATTTTTTGTTGTTGCTTTTTTTTTTTTTTTGGAGTGTTTGTGGCATAATGGTTGAGATATTCTTGTAAAACTTGTGTTCAATGTCCTCATTGACGAAATGGAATTAAAATTAAAAAATTGTAAGATTTGTTTCTCGTTGTGTAGTTGTTGTTTGTTTGTTGGATTGTGTTGCGGTTATTTTTGCGTGTTTGTGTGTGTGTATGTGTGTGTGTGTGTTTTGCTACCGTTTTCTTTTTGGTAGTTGTTTTTGCTGTTTTGATTGTTGTTGTCGATTTATTTGGAGCACGAAGTGGAGGGAGGGAGAGAGAATACTTTTCTTTTATGTTGTTTTGATGACGTTTTCTGCTTGTTTGGGAGTTGCTGTTTTGTTCTGTTTTAGGTGGGGTTTTTGGGCGTTTAGTTTGTTTGTTTTTTGGGGGGGTTTTCTGCATGGTTTGTGGTGGAAGGTGGGGCGTATATTTTGTGAGTAGTGACTTAATTACTAGTAATACGATGAAAATGCTGGGATATCAATCTGACCTGCCAGAAACTGTTGAACAGTAATGTACTTGTTTGCACGTATGAGGGTTACAGACAGACTAACAGAAAGAGAGAGTGAGAGAGAGAGAGAGAGAGAGAGAGAGAGAGAGAGAGAGAGAGAGAGAGAGAGAGAGAGAGAGAGAGAGAGAGAGAGAGAAAGAGAGAGAGAGAGAGAGAGAGAGAGAGATGGGGGGAGAGAGAGAGAGAGAGAGAGAGAGAGAGAGAGAGAGAGAGAGAGGGGAGGGAAAGGGAGAGACAGAAAG
>JAXRKP010001382.1:52500-55000 GCA_037039925.1 Doris montereyensis | reverse complement strand
ACAATTGTAACATAAAGATTGAATATTCTGATTTTACATCTGTGCGTGCTGTTCCATAACCGCCTTTTCACAAATATCTTATCATATAACATAACAATATACAATACGATGTATCTGATAATCACGTACAAAAACCACACAAACATATCAGTATGTTCAGGTTGTCAAACAGATATAAAAACCACAAAACATATCAGTATGTTCACGTTGTCAAACAGATATAAAAACCACAAAAACATATCAGTATGTTCAGGTTGTCAAACAGATACAAAAACCACAAAACATATCAGTATGTTCAGGTTGTCAAACAGATATAAAAACCACACAAACATATCAGTATGTTCAGGTTGTCAAACAGATATAAAAACCACACAAACATATCAGTATGTTCAGGTTGTCAAACAGATATAAAAACCACAAAAACATATCAGTATGTTCAGGTTGTCAAACAGATATAAAAACCACACAAACATATCAGTATGTTCACAAACAGAACATATCAGTATGTTCAGGTTGTCAAACAGATATAAAAACTACAAAAACATATCAGTATGTTCAGGTTATCAAACAAGTACAAAAATCACACAAACATGTCAGTATGACCAGGTTGTCAAACACGTACAAAAATCACACAAACATGTCAGTATGATCAGGTTATCAAACACGTTCAAAAAACCATACAGACATGTCAGTATGACCAGGTTATCAAACACGTTCAAAAACCACACAGACACATCAGTATGACCAGGTTGTCAAACACGTACAAAAACCATACAGACACATCAGTATGATCAGGTTATCAAACACGTACAAAAACCATACAGACACATCAGTATGATCAGGTTGTCAAACACGTACAAAAACCATACAGACACATCAGTATGATCAGGTTGTCAAACACGTGCAAAAACCATACAGACACATCAGTATGATCAGGTTGTCAAACACGTACAAAAACCACACAGACACATCAGTATGATCAGGTTGTCAAACACGTACAAAAACCATACAGACACATCAGTATGATCAGGTTGTCAAACACGTACCAAAAAACCATACAGACACATCGGTATGATCAGGTTGTCAAACACGTACAAAAACCATACAGACACATCAGTATGATCAGGTTGTCAAACACGTACAAAAACCATACAGACACATCAGTATGATCAGGTTGTCAAACACGTACAAACCATACAGACACATCGGTATGATCAGGTTGTCAAACACGTACAAAAACCATACAGACACATCGGTATGATCAGGTTGTCAAACACGTACAACAACCATACAGACACATCGGTATGATCAGTTTGTCAAACACGTACAAAAACCATACAGACACATCGGTATGATCAGGTTGTCAAACACGTACAAAAACCATACAGACACATCAGTATGATCAGGTTGTCAAACACGTACAAAAATCATACAGACACATCAGTATGACCAGGTTGTCAAACACGTACAAAAACCATACAGACACATCGGTATGATCAGGTTGTCAAACACGTACAAAAATCATACAGACACATCGGTATGATCAGGTTCAAAAAACCACACAAACATGTCAGTATGACCTGGTCGTCAAATACGTACAAAAGCCACACAAACATGTCAGTATGACCAGGTTATCAAACACGTTCAAAAACCACACAAACATGTCAGTATGACCAGGTTATCAAACACGTTCAAACCACAGACATGTCAGTATGACCAAGTTGTCAAACACGTACAAAAATCACACAAACATGTCAGTATGGTCAGTTTGTCAAACCAGTATAAAAACCACACAAGCATATAAGTATACTCAGGTTGTCAAACAGGTATAAAACTGCCCAAACACATCAATATTTCCAGGATGTTAGAAAGGTACATACACCACACAAACACATCAATATTTCCCGGTTGTTATAAAGGTACATTCACCACACAAACACATCAATATTTCCAGGTTGTTAGAAAAGTACATGCACCACAAAAACACATCAATATTTCCCGGTTGCTATAAAAGTACATACACCACACAAACACATCAATATTTCCCGGTTGTTATAAAGGTACATACACCACACAAACACATCAATATTTCCAGATTGTTATAAAGGTACATACACCACACAAACACATCAATATTTCCAGATTGTTATAAAGGTACATACACCACAAAACACATCAATATTTCCAGATTGTTATAAAGGTACATACACCACACAAACACATCAATATTTCCCGGTTGTTAGAAAAGTACATACACCACACAAACACATCAATATTTCCAGATTGTTATAAAAGTACATATACCACAAAACACATCAATATTTCCAGATTGTTAGAATAGTACATACACCACACAAACACATCAATATTTCCAGGCTGCTAAAGACACCTTGCCTCTGACTGCCGAGTTCCCCTATTGAAGATGGAACGTCTATGGAAGAGACCTGAACTCTGAGCCAGTCTCTGTTGGCATGAAGGCAATGCACAAGCATCAGTGCAG
>JAXRKP010001382.1:0-47500 GCA_037039925.1 Doris montereyensis | reverse complement strand
GAAGAAGAAGAAGAAGAAGAAGAAGAAGAAGAAGAAGAAGAAGAAGTAGAAGTAGAAGAAGAAGAAGAAGAAGAAGATGATGATGATGAGGATGATGATGATGATGATGATGATGATGATAATAATAATAATAATAATATAATAATAATCAAAAAGTAATAATAATAATATAATAATAATAATAGGAATAGTAGTAATAGTAGTAATAGTTGTAATACTAGTAATAGTAGTAATAGTAGTAATAGTAGTAGTAGTAGTAAGTAGTAGTAGTAGTAGTAGTAGTAGTAGTAGTAGTAGTAGTAGTAGCAGTAGCAGTAGTAGTAGTAGTAGAGGTAGTAGTAGTAATAGTAGTATTAGTAGTAGTAGTATTAGTAGTAGTAGTAGTACAGTAGTAAGTAGTAGTAGACGCAAAAGTATGACTATGTTAGTAGGGGAAAGGTTGAACATTGTGAGAACGTAACTATTTAAAACATTGAATGCCAAACATGTAGCCTTTCAGTTTCCACCATGTTTGATTTTGTAAAACAATGCTAGAAAACAATATTTAACCTCAATGTGTGCACTCATCCAGATGCAGGCATTGGCTACTGTGAACCATAACTATAAATGACACAGGCGAGCATTCATATGTCGGTTATCGTACATAATTACAATCTCTCTCAGAGAAACTAATGTAACTTGATTTGATTTTGGACTTTACCCACATCTACAACTACGGTGATGTGGAAGGTTTTGGTAGCGTTTTTTATATAATTTTGCCCAGACTGCTTTGTGAACAGCCAGTGGATCTTTAACGTGCACAGAATGTTGTTATCAGCACACAGAGCCTCCTTTGTATCGCCCGTCTCCGATGGGACTATGTGTCGATCCACCTATCTGAACCAGCAGGGTGGGGGGGGGGTTAGATTTTATTCGAACTTTGGGTTGAGAAGCCGACACCTTGCCTCTGGCCTACTGAGTCGCCCTCAAATGTAAAAACAACAAGATAGACTGAATCCGTTATCTCTGTAAGGTAAATATGAAGTAAATCTGTTTTGTCTTGGTCTTATTGGTTTTGATTATATGATAAGAGCTTCGCCGTTGCAAATAAAGATGTAGGAGAACGCCATTGCAAATAAAGATGTAGGAGAACGCCATTGCAAATAAAGATGTAGGAGAACGCCATTGCAAATAAAGATGTTGCAAATAAAGATGTAGAGAACGCCATTGCAAATAAAGATGTAGGAGAACGCCGTTGCAAATAAAGATGTAGGAGAACGCCGATTGCAAATAAAGATGTAGGAGAACGCCATTGCAAATAAAGATGTAGAGAACGCCTTCAAATAAAGATGTAGGAGAACGCCATTGCAAATAAAGATGTAGGAGAACGCCGTTGCAAATAAAGATGTAGGAGAACGCCATTGGTAAATAAAGATGAGAAACGCCATTGCAAATAAAGATTAGGAGAACAAATAAAGATGTATTGCCATTGCAAATAAAGATGTAGGGAGAACGCCGTTGCAAATAAAGATGTAGGAGAACGCCATTCAAATAAAGATGTAGGAGAACGCCATTGCAAATAAAGATGTAGGAGAACGCTACCATTGCAAATAAAGATGTAGGAGAACGCCGTCAAATAAAGATGTAGAGAACGCCGTTAAATGAAGATGTAGGAGAACGCCGTTGCAAATAAAGATGTAGGAGAACGCCTTCAAATAAAGATGTAGGAGAACGCCATTGCAAATAAAGATGTAGGAGAACGCCATTGCAAATAAAGATGTAGGAGAACGCCATTGCAAATAAAGATGTAGGAGAACGCCGTTGCAAATAAAGATGTAGGAGAACGCCATTGCAAATAAAGATGTAGGAGAACGCCATTGCAAATAAAGATGTAAATAAAGATGTAGGAGAACGCCATTGCAAATAAAGATGTAGGAGAACGCCGTTTCAAATAAAGATGTAGGAGAACGAACGCCATTGCAAATAAAGATGTAGGAGAACGCCATTGCAAATAAAGATGTAGGAGAACGCCATTGCAAATAAAGATGTAGGAGAACGCCATTGCAAATAAAGATGTAGGAGAACGCCATTGCAAATAAAGATGTAGGAGAACGCCATTGCAAATAAAGATGTAGGAGAACGCCATTGCAAATAAAGATGTAGGAGAACGCCATTGCAAATAAAGATGTAGGAGAACGCCATTGCAAATAAAGATGTAGGGAGAACGCCATTGCAAATAAAGATGTAGGAGAACGCCGTTTCGCCATTGCAAATAAAGATGTAGGAGAACGCCATTTCAAATAAAGATGTAGGAGAACGCCATTGCAAATAAAGATGTAGGAGAACGCCGTCAAATAAAGATGTAGGAGAACGCTGTTGGTCGAGTGTAGCGTCCACTTGAGTTTTCAACGCTTCCAGGCCAGGCAAAACACGACATCATCTCACAGTGAGTAACAACGGCTATAATTATGCCCACGAGTCAGATCTGGGAGTGTCTAAATAAACTCAAGTGAACTTTAACTTTAAGTGCAATTTTGTAAGTGAAGTGCAAATATATTCTTACCAAGCATAGATAAACATTGTTGGACCTCAGTACGTTAGATTATTATACCACTCCATGTGCCTTCAATGTGAGATAGTTATAAAGGCATGAAAGGACGTGTTTCGTTTAATTGCAAAAAAAGTTTAAAAAATGAATATGGTATGATATAAATAATTCATACTGACCAGGGTCAATTTATGTAATAACAGCAACAACAAAAGAAGAAAGAAAGAAAGAAAATGAAAAGAAGGAAGAAAAAACTAGACAGTGTTGTATTCAACAAATCTTTGCTTTATCATATCTGGTGATTAAGAGTGTATGTAATAATATTTGGAAATCAAGGTGGAAGGTATAGACGTTCTTGGAAATGAATTATTCTTTATAATAACATTTAATTCACTGTGGAAAAACTAATAATTGAAGCCTACGACATGCTGTTTTGTTTTGTTTTTAACGTGTTTTTCTTTCTTTTCTTCTTTTTTCATTTATTTATTTTTTGGTTGGTATTGGTTCGTTTTTCCATTTTTGTTGCTTTCTATCAATTTGTTTTGATGGGGGGGGGGGGGGAGGGGGGTTTTTGGGGGGTTTGTATAATGGCGTGGGGTCGTTTAAACTTTAATGCATCCATCCAAATGTGGACATTGGCTTCTGAGGATTATAACTATAAATAACACAGTCGAGCGTTCATAATATAATTAGTATTCAATGTTGAATTTAATATATCTTGGGCCTATCTGAGGAAACTTAAACAAACTCTGGCAAGGACGATAACAATTACATAATACTAGTATTATATTTTCCTTGAGGTAAAACATAATCGTTCTTTTACCTAGTATTTATGCACTAATAAAAGCTATACACACACAAGACGCGTTGTGGCCTGACAGTGACAATGGTGTTGCCAGCTTGTTATCTCGAAGGTTAGGATATTCTACGAGTACGACCTTGTTTTGCACCGAAAGAATAAAAGATACTTAAGTTAAGTCCTCTTTACTCGTTTACTCAGGTGTGAATGAGCACTCGACTACAGCCTTGGCAGAAGAATGTGATTATGGTATTGGTACAATGCATTTAAAGGGCAACTCTAGTGTATACTCCCCAGTGGGGAGCGGAGATCAGAGGGACATTAAAAGAAATGGTCAGCCGTGAGATAAATGAATTAAAGTACTTTTTTACGGTATAAAGTATAAATTTATTTTCATGATATGCCCTATATGTCTTTATATCGAAAACACAAGCAAGAGAACTGCAAAACCACCCAGAAAGCTATGGAGAGAAAAATGCTATATAATATCAGACTCAAACTCTTTTTTGCGTTGAAATAAGAAAAATGGACAAGGGTCATGACATCCCCAAGCATTCACTCAGAAAAAAATAAAAATGGGTAGGCCATATAACAAGATTTAAAGACAATAGATTAGATGGACAAAAAGATAAACAGAATGGTAACAAAGAAATGGACACAGAAACCCTGGAAGACCAGCACCAAGATGACATAGGAACGCCCATAGGTGCAACGTGGCAGGGGAAGCAGGGAACAGATCTCACTGGAAGGCATCTGCAGGGTGGGGAGGGAGGAGGGGGCTACACCCTGCAGTGGATAATCAACGTCGACGCCTTATTATCAACATTGTGTCTGTAAAACATCACTCTAATCAAAACGAAAAACTTAAAAACTCGTTAAAAAAACCCCCAACGAAATAAAAAACAAAAACACATTCAAGAAAGGGAACTTTGCTCTTTTGGTGATTCGTATTATTAATTATTTTATCTAGAGTCTAACCCTTTTCTCTCTGACTCATTTTTTTTCTCTATTATTTTCTTTTTACACAGAACAAATCCTTGGCGATTATCCCCATCCAGAGGTTGGAGATCGACTTCGGTCTGTGGACGATGCGACGCTCTTGGGTGGAAGCTGCCAGAAGGGACGTCCAGAGGAGCAGAGAAAACAGTGCAGGCATACGACTCGGCTATACGCGAGGTGTCACTTCCTACTAATGACCCTTGTTTGTATCGTAATTGCATGCCAGTGCCAGCTACAAATCACAATGTACTATTTATTATGTTAATGCTTTCACACTGCTTTACATCAGTGTAATTTTTTTAAGGCTATCATTTTATTGCAAGTTTGCTTGTTGAACGATGAATGTTAATACATGAAAAGCTTAAACATGTATGAATCATGTAAGATTCGTTTTTCACAAATCGATTATTTTGTGAGAAGAAATTCCACACCCTTCATACTGTTTTATTTGTACTTCGTTCCTGAATATGTTATAACCTTTAGGTTCTCATTATTTTGATAGACGGGAAAAATTCAATTTGATAAATCAAGTAATGCATATATTGATTTTATAATCATTTGTTTTTCTTTCTCTTTGTTCGTATTGACCGTAAAGAAACACCACACACACACACACACACACAAAACACACACACACACACACACACACCTCAATAAAGTGAGAGAGCAAAACAGAAAGAAAACCCCCTTCGCGATATGCACATGTATTTTAAATACATGTTCTTGATTCAACTTGGCCTTGATGAACTATAAATTGATATTCAAACCATACAGAAAAAAAGAGAAAACCTTTGAAAGCTAATAGTAATACATGTAACAGGATATAACTAAAAAACAGTCGAAACCGAACCTATTCTTATACGAATTATCCCTAGTTACTGATGAGACTCAAGGGTTTGTACAATAAAATGACTGACATGTATTTCAATATTGCGGGAAAAGATCGTCTGCTTTTATACATGTACATGTCTGCCATAATAAGAAAAATAACCATCATTAAACTACAGTATTATTGTACATACAACGTATACATTTACTAGTTTATCATTTTTGCTGATTTGATACTACATTGATAACTGATTGACTGTGGTGTGTGTATGGGTACAAGGCGTGCCTTTGCACATGTCAATGGAACCTCCGTGGTTAGAAATCGAAAAGAGCAGGCCATTCCTCCCGCCACCCTAGCAAATAATTATAATAATAATAATAATAATAATAATAATAATAATAAACCATTCTTGTATAGCGCCCCACCCCGATATGAATTCCTACCAAAGGCCTATTAGAAATACCCTTACAACCTTTTGTACCTCAGACTCATTGAAAGTTATTGACCACTTCATTACTCTCAATGTAGAAGGGCAAAGATCAAGGGGAAGGATGTGTAGCTGGGTAACCATACTTATCTCAGAATCAAATTAGTAGCCCAGGCGTAGCAAGGACAGACAGCAATTGATACGGGATTGCCAATAGTGGTGTAAAAGGCCATATTAGTCATTTAGTGGTGTATGCATTACAGTTACATTAACTTGCGTCGCTTTCATATAGATCTAGACGTGATACAGTGAAGAGACGGGTTTATAAATAAGATCTATGATGTTATATAATAATCGCTTCGAAAACATATTTATGTAAGAAGACAATTTTACCCAAAGGTTGTTTTTAATGTTGGACTCCGCATGAGGATATGAGATTGAATTGATCGAGTTAGCCATACATGTACTAATTTAACTTCAACAATTTCATTACAATAATATTATGATCCACGAGATTACAGAGCTGACGAAGAGAGAGAGAGAGAGAGAGAGAGAGAGAGAGAGAGAGAGAGAGAGAGAGAGAGACAGAGAGACAGACAGAGAGAGAGAGAGAGACAGACAGAGAGACAGAGAGACAGACAGAGACAGACAGACAGACAGACAGACAGAGACAGAGACAGAGAAAGAGACAGACAGACACAGAGAGAGACAGACAGACAACCAGAGAGAGAGAGAGAGAGAGAGAGAGAGAGACAGAGAGAGAACCAGAGAGAGAGAGAGAGAGAGACAGAGAGAGAGACAGAGAGAGAGACAGACAGACAGACAGAGACAGACAGACAGACAGAGAGACAGAGAGAGAGAGAGAGAGAGAGAGAGAGAGAGAGAGAGAGACAGACAGACAGACAGACAGACAGACAGACAGACAGACAGACAGACAGACAGAGGAAGGCAGAGACAGAGAGAGCAAACAGACCGACAGACAAACAGACAGATCTATCGACCGACCAAAAACATTAACTAAGACAGAAGGGGGGCAGGCATTTGGCGATGAATGCATCATAATGCATGCATAATATATATATCAGTCATGTAATGGAAAAGCTATAGAAATATATGCACTATTATATCAATACTATTATAATGTACTTTGTTATTATATTAATAATATTATAATAAGTATATACTGACTTTTTGGTGGGGGTAAATAACGCTTTTACAAGAATGTATTAGTACATAAGTACATGTATTATTAGTATTATATTTGGTAACAATTACATGCAAATTTGACACCGAACGCGTTTCCGCGGTTAAAATTACCGTATTTGAATTTGATACCCCAGATTTTGAATTAGCACTGGGCTGACCTGCTGTGTGAAAATATCAAGCACTGCTTGATTTCTTCTCTGTATATTTTAAATATCGATCTCAATGAGATTTTGCTATGCCCTATAGATATAATAAAGTATCCTCAGTTTAAGTTTAAAGATCAAACTGACTAGTGTACAGCCCCCTGATCGCACCTGGGTACCCCTCTGTCTCTTTTCTGTTTTCCTCGCCAATGGTTCAGTGAACCATGTTGATATTGATGTTGATTTGACACATCTACAACTAAGATGATCTCTGAGTTTTTCGTAGGATTTTTAATATTTTGCCAGCACTGCCCTGTAGTGTAAACAGCCAATGTATCTTTAACGTGCACGGGGCCTCCTTTTATCGAGAACATTAAATTGAACCGTTGACGGGGCTCGAATCCACTACCTTTTTGTCGAGATGTCGACACCTTGCCTCTGGACTACCGAGTTCCCCAGTGAACCATGAGGTCACTCATCCAACAACTAACCCCGCTCATCATATTTGCACGACTTACTAGTTTGTCACTGTTTTGAAAAACTGCCATTTCACAACCAGGTCATTGTACACTTAATACTAAGGCCTAAAATAAAGTGGGTCAAATTCGTACTCGCTGTGGGTATCGGCTTAAAATAATATCTATATTTAGAGATGAGCCGGAAGAAATCCATTCGAAATCCCTTACCCTGACTTTCTCAATATAAGCCTTGTGATAGCTCGACTTTTAAATCTTTCTTTCACTGTATTTTACTCGTCCACCATATGCAGTGATTTCCATACGAATTCAGAGAAAACTGCCAGTAAGGTGAACGGGAAAAGAAGGACCTACTAGTAACACCTACCAACCACCCACACTCAATTTCAAAGATATCATTCTGAAGTATATATAGTTTTTAGTTGGGTTTCATTCTAAAGTAATATAGTTTTTATTGGGTTTCATTCTGATATATATAGTTTTTAGTTGGGTTTCATTCTGAAGTATATATAGTTTTTAGTTGGGTTTCATTCTGAAGTATATATAGTAGTTAGTATTTAGCTGGGTTTCATTCTGAGTTTAGTTTTTAGTTGGGTTTCATTCTGAAGTATACATAGTTTTTAGTTGGGTTTCATTCTGAAGTATACATAGTTTTTAGTTGGGTATCATTCTGAAGTATATACAGTTTTTAGTTGGGTTTCATTTTGAAGTATATATAGTTTTTAGTTGGGTTTCATTTTGAAGTATACATAGTTTTTAGTTGGGTTTCATTATGAAGTATATACAGTTTTTAGTTGGGTTTCATTTTGGAAGTATATATAGTTTTTAGTTGGCTTTCATTCTGAAGCATATATAGTTTTTAGTTGGGTTGTTTTTTTTAATTCAAAGACATCTATCAACTGCTCCAGTAGAATATTTCAGTCAAGTGACAATCACTCCCTGAGTCACCGTAAATGAAATTTCTCAAATAAGCTCATGAAACGATTTTTCAAATTTGTAATACTCTCTGCCTGTTACATATATTTCATGTACCATTACCAATGATGAATTGACAGTGATTTTGAAAATCTGCCAGTTTGATTTAATTTGATTTGGTCTTACAACTAAGGTGATCTCGGGGATGTGGTAGGCTGTTTAATTTTGCCCGCACTGCCCAGGGATCTTTAATATGCACTGAAGGTTGTGATCTGCACACAGGACCTTTTACCGTCCATCTCTGATGGGACTAGGAGTCGATCCACCTCCCTGGACCAGGCGGTTAGGTTTCACTCAAAACAATTTGAAAACTTTTTAACCTGTTGGGACCTGAACCCACAACCTTTTGGTTCAGAGGCTGAGACCTACCAGATGAAGCATCCGTCATCTATCCTCAGAAGTTGAAGGGCAACAGTCAAACATGATACCCAAAATACAGGGATGTTAACCGTCAAACAAACAAGAACGTGATATGAAGGATGATCACAATAACATCAAGATTTCATGCATACAGACATACCATACATATGTCTCCTTTTAAATATGAAGATTTAATTTTAAAACATGTACATCTAGAAAACACACTTGTAAAAAATAAAAAAGGGAGACAAAAGTTTATGGTACTGTAAAAGATTTAATGTACCAATTTGTAACAGAAATATTTGTTTCGTGCGTTAAATATAAAAAAACACTTTCTTTTTTGTTGGGAAAAACATTTAAAATATTCTTCATCCGGTATCGTTAAAAACGAATCAATCTGACTCATTGATCACTGGGTTTTTAATTTGCTTTTTCATTGCTTTGTTGTTTTTTTTTGGGTTTTATTAGCATAAAATAAATGGATATGGAGATTTTTTTTAAATGGCAGGGGTGAAAATATCTAACATCAAATAAAAACCATCGGCCACACAATAAATAAAATAAAGTAATTAAAATGCTGGACTTTTCACATGAAAGCAATACCTTTGTTTTTCATTGAGAACACCGGACTTGGCCAACTCAATCAAATCAATTTAACACTGGAGTACACAAAAGAGGGAAAGGTGCGCCAATGATAGAACATGAAAAAACTTTCTGTAATGGTGCAATAACATCTAAAGTATGAATTTGCGTGCTAGGGATCAGATAAAATCATCACATATTTCCATATATTGCTGATTGCACTGTCAAATGAATGATGACGAAATTTAACAATCCGACTTAAAAAGCAAAATTTCAGTGAAAGATATTAACAAGTAAATCAAAACCACGCATTACTGGGAGGACTATAATACCAATGGGAAGGGGAGAGGGAGAGGGGGAGAGGAGAGGGTGGGAGAGAGAGGGGGAGGGCTGAAATTCTAAGGAAAATTGGGAGGCGGAGGGGGTTGGAAATAGCTGCAGTCCTCATCAATTTCTTTCTTTCATTAGCAATCAATATCTCAGTACATCAACAAAAGTAAACAAAAAAATGTCTTCCTTCAAGGGCAAAATTTAAGGTCATCATGAAAAAAAACCAGGGTGAAAATTGAAAACATTTTAAACATATAAAGAACGTTTTTAAAAGTCAGTTATTATTGTGAATAAGAGAAAAGATACAGGTGAACTCCAAAATAATAAATGCTTGTTGTGAACACATCACACATGGAGAATAAGGAAAAGCAAACTGCTTTTACTACTCATGGCCGTTAAAAGTTTACCCTCCATAAAATACAAAACTTACAACAAGTTCAAGGTGTGGAGCAATCTAAAACAAATTACAAGGTTTTACCACCTTGAGAAATCTTATGTTCGAAATAAAAACAAATTTTAAATAGGGACAACAAGTAAAAAAAATTCTCCATATGACAATATTAAAGTGTAAGTACTGTAAGACTGCTTAAAGGAAAGCCCATTGATTGAAATGGAAGGAAATAACAGACCTCTTACCATAATAAAGTTGGTTTAGTGCGCCTTTTTTTTGTTATATCTACATCTATACACAATAAACAAAAATAGCAATAGTATCGCAGAATCATACACCATAAAAAATCACAAGTAAGAAAACTTAGCTAAAATGCATTCAAAATATAAAAACAAAAAGAGTAAAACAACATTGTGAGTATTCTGTATAAATCAAATAACTTATTTGGATTTCAACGCTTTGAAACGTAACATTTTTTATGACAAGAACACACAACCAAAACTAATGTTTAGATACATGCATAATGAAAGTAATCAATGAATAAATTTAAGATATTTTTTAAAATCTCCTTTAAACTCCAAATTTTGAAACTGATCCTGTCCGATTATGTAATATAATGGTTCAGCTCAAAGTCTCGTGTGATAGAGATCACAGCGTGAGCAAAATTTAAAATTTGGTAAATGTGAAGAAAACATGTATTGCATATGAAGGAAATTTTTACTCTTCACTTCATGCTATATTTTCTATTCTGTATGAAGAAGTTTAAATCTTAGCAGGAAACTTGAAGAAATAAAAAAAAGATTTTAAAAATAAAACAACCTATTATATCACGATGAATAAGAGTAATCACTTATGGAAAAGGGTAAAATTAATAATACTTATAACATGGCCGCATTAAATTTCATGTTCATTAATGTCCTGTTTTATCTTATGAATAAAGCACTCTTAAACATATGCATTATTCATCCAAACAAGAACACTTTTCTTAAATCAACAAAAATTATTGTTCTATGAAATTCACGCTTGGTTTAAATAAACATACAACAAAGGGACTAGTCAAGTCTTAATTTCCTTGTTAACTAAATGCACAACAAGCAGCAACAAATGGCCTGATTTTCAGTGAGTTCATTCGGCCAGGAGAGGAACGATGATTTCGGCAACACGCTGGGCTCCCTCTTTTAAGATGAAAGACTCATGGTCACCTTTCGACACACGAACATCGACCTTTCAGAGCACACCTGTGAAAATAAAGGAGAGAGAAAAATTCAGGTTTGCCGTATGTGCCATATTTTGATGCTGATATCAAATTATGAATAATGATCTTTCACAAACATGGGGTGGAGGTGGGGGGTGGAGAGAGAAGGGAATGAATTGACAGATGGACAAAAAAACATTTGACTCAAGTAAAGCTCTTTTTTGTGCGAAATACTTGTGGAGAATAAATAGGTTATTTATTATTCTTTACACATAACTACACATAATGAACATGATTCTTTTGTTTTATTGCTTTTATACCGTTTAATTCGTGGATATTATATTCTAAATGTATAAGTACAAAATCTTGTAAATAAAATCTCATAAGTGCAAAAAGGAAAACATCTATGTACCATACACTTAAAAAGTATTGGAATTATTGTGTTTCTATCAAAACAGTTTCCGTGCATGAAATCGGACATCCTATTAATCATCCATGTACGTTTGGGATCAAAATATAAAAATAAATGAAGGTTTGTATTTATACATTTAGAGAATGATACCGACATTTTCTTCGTCGTCTTTTGGTTTTTTATTCATTGGTGTTGAGGGTTTTTTTTCTTAGGGGGGAGGGGGATGTGAATATTTTCCCAATTTTATAGTGGTACAACCTATGTTAAACAGCTTAACTCGGAAAAGAGCTCCTCATACCTTTCTGAGATCATAGTCATCACCAATGTTACTGGAGCTGACACTGCTCTGCTCAGCTTTGATGAGCATAATATCTCCACATACTTTTTTGGCTTGTAGTTTTCTCCTATGTGCAACATTCTATAGTAAGAATGTGCTAGGGTTTCAAGATCTGCTTTCGATGGAAATTTGTTTGTTTTCATCAAAAGACCGACGAATACGAAATCTGATCCTCCAATATTGCAATTGCTGCCAATTGTTGAAACACCTGTCAAATGCAAACAAAAATGTTTTATCATATTTTTTTAAAGTGCTACTATATGATTTCAATTCTAATGGACATTAACTTTAACTTAAAGAGGCTTTATTTGTTACGAGACATTCTTGATAATTTTCTTTTATAATTACTAAAGTCAGTTTTGCCAAAATTAAACGTTTACAATCAGTCCTATTGACTTTCATTTACCTCTACATGATCAATGGTTGTGAACTGCTGGATGAATGAGCACATGCACGCAGCTTGGTCTTGTTCTGGGGAGTTGAGCTTTAAGGCCCGTCGGTAGCCATTGGTGTGCATTTCTACAAAGCGGTGAGAGCCGTCCAGAAGTATTAGAGATTCAATTATATCAGGCTGCTTTGGATACATTGCTCTAAGCTGCGTTCCTAATTCAAGAGCCACTAAGGCACCAAAAGAGTAGCCTGCAATCTTGTAAGGACCCTCTGCGGCAATCGTCTTTATTTGCTGTTTGGGGAGGGGGACAAACAGGAGAACAATCGATTATACAACACCCAAATGAATTTTCTATGCATTATCACGATGACAATTCAAATGGCACAAGGAGAGTGGCATGTGATTTAAAGTATCAAGACTTTAAAAGTAAAATTTGATACCTAACTTTAAAAATCAAAATTTATTAAAGCTCTTTAAATTCAAAATCATGTGTGCTGACAGTAATAAAGTATGGTCATGTCATGTGTGCAGAGGCCGTTGTTCTATAGGATTAAATAATTATGGTTAAGAAGACAAAAATTCACTGGTTTCAAAACACTTACTTGAAGGTAATGTTTAGCAAGTTCCTCTATTGAGGAAAGTGGAGCTTTATTTGTAAGCTGAATTCCATATACAGGGCATGGTAAAGCAGATGCCAAATTCTCCAAAGCTATAACACTTCCTAAAAGGCAAAGAGGGCAAATAATGACATGTAGAGATCGTGTATTTCAAAAACCTGAATTTTCAAAAAAATGAACAACTAAAGGGAAATAACCCATCCTCCCATCCCAGACAGAAAATTAAGAACCGAGACCATTTACTTCATACAAATTGTCGATGTAAACTTCTATCCACCTCACTCCAAAAATTAGGAAATACAGCCTAGAGTGTAAATGAACTCATAATTCAAGTATTGTTCACACTTAAAACACTTCAAATTACAAATCGGCGGTGAAAGTCGCAAAACCATGTAAGTCTAAAATTAGTGACACACTTTTTTTCTGCTTTTTTAAATAAGGAAGCCCTTATGCTTCATCTAGATAGGATTCCGTGGCACAAGAACCATTATAAACCCGTATAATAACCATATGAGCAATCCATGTATCCCCATTGGGTCTAGCTTTTGACACTTGCACATCGTGTATGTCTGTGAAATTAGATTAAAATGTGCAGCATCTTTTTCTTTTCTTTCTCAAAACATTAAAAATTGGACTTACACGGTTTGCGACTTTCATCATCAAAATATGATGTGTAAATCTCATTCATTTTCATAGTTTATCAATAATTTTTTAAAAGTTAAATAATTGTGAAACTGATAATTATAAAAGACTAATTGTACATGTGGGAGGTTTAAGATAGATGTATGTACTGCGAGAGTATGTTTGTATGGAGACATAGGGAGAGAACGATAGAGATAGACAGACAAAGACATAAGAGATACAGACAGACAGTGACTGAGACATGGTCAGAGACTTTGACAAAGTCAGAGACAGAGCAAGACAATCAGATATAGAGAAGAGTAAAAATGAAAGGATAAGAATTTTGACAGCCCAATCCTACGGTAGCATATCTAAATTCTGCAATACCACAGTTTGATATTTATTTCAATGCATTTTATAGTGGATGGAATCAAGAATCTTTGTTGAAAAAATCTCTCTGGGTTGGGCTTATTTTTTCCATTCATTTCAAAGCCAACAAAATTCATTCACCAACCTTCAATTGGATGGACAATGAACAGAGGCTTCAGGCCATTCTGGATGCCATTCATGTGGATGATAGACTGCTTAGGGATCATTTCCTTATAGTTGAATCTCAATGATATCTTTTCATCATTCACTGAGGAAGAGTTAAGGCTTGACGATTCAGGTGAAGAGACGGAGTCCTCAGTTTCACTGCTGCCCTCATCAGCTTCAGATTCATCTAGGCAAGGAAAGAAAGAAAACGTGTCATGTTATACTGATATACTATAACAAATAAAGACCTGAAAGTAAAGAAAAGTTCAATTCGATCTAAATGCAAGACGGTTTAATGAAAATACAAATTTCATTGGTCTCATTTGGGGACATCGAAGAGGACAAACATTCCATGGAATCGGTTCCATGCAAAAAAATTGTTCTTTTCATAGATGTAAAGCAAAGTCACAAAACAATTTGAAAAGCTTTCATGTTTCATGTAACCTACATGCCATGAATTTCCATAATTTTTAGGCAACAAGCCTTTGTAAAAGGCTCATTATATATGCATATATATGCCAAAAGCAAAAAGAAAATGTCCCCAAAGGAGTATTTGTCTAACTATATAAATTATAAGCCACGTATTGATTTTCTGACTCTTTTTTAACTTACTGTATGCGTGCAATTTGCTCAGATTGAGAAGTCGAATTTCTTTGGAGTTAAGAGAAACATCAAAATCTCTTTCAAGCAACTGTTTGATTTCCACTCCCATCAAAGAATCAAGTCCCAGCTCTGCAAGACTGACCTCTGGATCAATAGTGTTGGAGTCTTTGATACCTATAAATATATCAAGCAGCATAAGATCATGTTAGATTTAAAGACAGCTACAATGTGTACAACTCAAAACTATTGAGCAGGCTTATCAGCCATGTAGAAAACATGTTTGGCTTTGTAAGAATAAAAAGAACAAACCCTAAAATTAATTCAATCTCATCTAAATTATTGTCCCCGTAAAGATCAAAATCCTTTTACAATAAATGATGGCTATTAAATCTGTTATGCAATATACAAGTAATTAATAAGATTTGATTTGTTTACCTTTAGTAACAGTAATTTGATAATAAAGATAGACGCAACCCTTTCCAATGACAAAATTTCTGAGATAGACCTACGGGTTGAAATTTCCCCCCTATGGTAATTTGACTATGAGGACGAACCTAAGATCCGTTGACACAGCTTCAACAAGATTTGGACGACTAGCTCCGCCTTCTTTTATGCCACTGTCTCTCGGAGCCATGACAAAACTACTGACAACGGCATGATCTTGAGTCAAGAATTGGTCCAAAGCAGTCAGACAGGATGCCATTCTTTGAGGCAGGGTTCCAGAGATAACCGTGTCACTACCACCCATTTTCTCTGCTATCACACCGACGTCGCCAATAGCTCCCCATTGAATGGCAAGACCTATGATGAACAGAGATATGAAACCAGTACTTCTAATGAAAATGATATATATTTTTATTATGCACATTTTACAATTTGTAAATTTCAATACATCATACGTTAAACAAGCCTGCCTACCTCTCAAAAACAAAAATTTACATTTCAACTAATGTCTGAGACAAAAATTTGTAGTGTTCTCGAAATACATGTTTGTTTTGCGGACATCAGATATACAAACAGGACTAATTTTCGAATTAACCTCAAAGTTTTGCATAGAATTTAAAGTCTTCTCACCTGGGAGTTTTTCTACATGTCTCCTTTCACATATTCTTTCCATGACTGAATTAGCATAGCCATAATTTGTTTGTCCAAGATTGCCTCGGCCACAACTGACTGATGAAAAGACTACAAACCAATCCAGGGATTTATTGCACAATTCCCGTGTGGCTTTATCTAAGTTGATAGTGCCATGTACTTTAGGCTCAATGACAGTTTTGAACATCTCAGGGGTTTGATTATCAAATAGGCCATCCTGTAAAACCTGTAAGATACAATAAAACATAAGATGTGAAACATACAAATAAAATGAATGAGTGAGTGAGTGTGTGTGTTTGTGTGTGTAAGTCATTTAGAAGAACAAGAGACTGTTGAGGTAATTTTCAGACATATGTTTGTAATAGTTTAAAGGATATTAATCAAGTCTTACTTTATTCATTCATCTAAAAATTTCATCATACAATACGTCATTCATCTTCAATATAAGCCAGAATAGTTCGTGCAAAATGTTTTGATTCTTCAGGAAAGGTTGAGATGAGTAAGGGGCAAGATAAATTCAATTTAAAAAGAAAACTCAAATGCATTGAGTTTTAACAGGCCAAAAGAAATCCTCAATCAATTTTAAACCTCCATTTATACCACCTTTTCATTCATTTGTTTTTTTCTTAATATTGCTAACACCCTTCTGGTGAATACCATGACCATACCATAGCTAAATTGAAAATGCCGCCTATTGGACCCAGTTTACTTGACTCCTCAAGCAAACTTCGAGCACCCTGTAAAGTTTTGCAGTCTTTGTTGCTTGTTTCAACTGTGACACCTGATGCTCTCCACTGACTTGCTTTGCGATGCTGATAGCCTGTTTTGATGCCAGATCTGAAATATACACAATTTAGATGCGTGAGGTGAGAGCCACTTTCACCAATGTTTATCTTATGTTTGTCTCTTTGGAATATACCTATCCACCTTGATGAGTGATCTCAGAGTGAATCAAGAGGAAATAGCAAGACGAAAGAAAGACGTGAATGAATGAAAAGAAAGAAGGATGACCAACCAGTACCTCCCGTCAACCACAATGTTTATCTAATGCTACGCTAATTGATACATAATGATGATGATTAGGCACCGTCCATCAACTGCAGAATGTTACCCTCTGCAAATGCCTTCAAGTTGGTTTTGTTCCCTGCCTCCCTCTGTTACATGATATAGTTGGAAAAGATAAGTGAAAAATGATTCCAAGTATAATATCAGACAAAAAAGAGCTCTGAGGAAAGGTATTGACTCAAACTAGATCGCTTATCTGAAGATGCTCCAGTTTTGATAAAACAAGCCAAAACGCATTAAACGTTCAATAAGCAGCCCTAGCAGCAAACGTCTGCTGAACAGCCAAGACAATTTCAGTGTTAACAGGTTTATTTTATGCGATTTTGTCTGAAAAATGTTTTATAGAAGTACAGAAATGAAATGAACAACACCTCACCTTGATGTCAAAATCAGTTTCTTAGCTCCTCTTTCAACAAGCCACTGAGCTAATTCCAAGCCGAAACCCCAAGGCCTCCAGTGATTATGTATACCTTGGATGGATTACACATTGTTCTGGACACAGCAGGCAATGTTACAGGTGATGCAGATGTAACCTTTTGTGGTTCTTCATTCCTCACCTGGGAATAATTTAATGCAAAAGTGGCTACATAATGGCATGAAATTTTGAAACCTTCTTTATCATTCTAGGTCTCATTTAGATCTTTGCTGTGATAACTGACTATGCCTTTATTTCTACTTGAGAAAAATGTTAAAGAATGAGACTTTGGTTGCTCAATAATTCATTTACAAATATTATATTCAAGTCATGTCTCTGTCTTTCTCATCCCCAGATCATTTCCCCCAATATTCCACACATTATGGTTGCAAATTTAAAAAACAGGTTATCTTTTGAAATTCAACATTATAATAATGATTCTGGATAAATCCAGAGTACCTAGAACAATTGGCAAGTCTGACGGGTTCACACAAGGTTTTAATATCACGTTGGCGAAACGCTTTGCACAGAATCTTGTACATATGGCTGCTTACCTTGATGATAACTTTTCCAATGTGCTTTCCTTGAGCCATAAATCTGAAAAGCGTCTTCCACCTCATCTTTTTCAAACACGGTTGTTTTCAGTGGTCTCACTACACCACTGGCCATGCCTTCCGAACCATTGCTGCTACATCAAACCAGTCTTGAGTGGCTGTTTCAAAGAGAGCATCTAGAAGAATGCCATGGAAGCTGATGTTTCTCAAGAAAACAGCCATGCCTAATGACAGAAAATTGACAAATGTTGAATTGCTTAACAAGTCTCTACATTCTTGATTAAATCATAACCTATCTAGCAATAATGTAATTGGAAGTTATTCATGGAATCATATATTGACAACACTATAAATAACAGACTAAAGAAATGAATGAAATAAATATATAATGTATAAACAAAGCAAAACAAAACCTTACCCAACAGAGAATTGTTTGAGAGGTCATATTTGCCAATCTCCAAAAATCTTCCATGCCTTGCCAAAAGTCGAACACTTGCCTGCAGTTTTTCTTCGACCAGTGAATTAAGAACAAGTCAACACCTGAAAATGCAATCCATACATCTCTGATTAAATCATACTTAATTTTATATGGGGGACTCAGTAGTCTGAAGGCAATATGTCAGCCTCTCACCCCAAAGGTCGTGGATTCAAGCCCCATCGACAGTTGAAAATTTTAAAAATAAAAAATGTATCCTTAATTGTGGGTGTGAGTAAAATCAAATTAAATCAATTTTATATGGACAAAGAAAAGTGTAAAGAAGCAACAAGTTTAAGAGAGATGTGTCATGGAAATCTACATAATTTTGTACAAGGTCCACCCACCTTTTCCTCCAGTCTCTCTCAAAATGTGATATTCAAATGACAGATCCCTAGAATTGCAGATATTTCTGTCCTGAAGTTGAGGGAACACCTTTTTCAAATATTCTTTTTTCTCTTTGGCTCCAACAGTTGTGAAAACTTCACAGCCATAGCTCAAGGCAACAGAGATTGCAGCCTAAAAAAAGAAAGTCAGAAATATATATAATTTTAAACCCAAATCATAAGTATTTACTGTCCAAATCAAGACCTTATCAAGACAAAATTTCACAAAAGACATTATAGAAAGCATTGACTATATCCAGGATGTTAAAACGACATAAGTAGCGACAGTTTTAGCCTTTATTATGAACAAACAAAGAGAAGTTGCCAACTTACTTGTCCGACACCACCACTGCCTGAGTGAATGAGAACTTTCTCCCCTTTTTTGATTCTTCCCCTTATAACAAGAGCATAGTAAGCTGTGCAATACACGACTGGCACAGTGGCTGCATCTTCCATTGACCAATTGTCTGGGATCTCCCACAAAAATCTCTTCTGCGTATCAACAGATGTGGCCAGACCCTAAAAACAGACAAATTTGTTCAAAGAGCTTCATGACACACCATGTTATATATATATATATATATATACGATAGGAGATTATCCAATAAAGTAAGGAAAGCTAACACGAGGCTGGCTTATGATGCACATTGAAGAGTAAACAGGGTTCTCGTCTCTAAAGGTGGATACAATTATTTTCATTATATAATTAGAATTACAAAGCATACATCAAGTATGTGATGTTACAAGAAATCTCTGTTTCCTTTTGCGTCTTGTGACAGAAATCTTCACTTCAACTATAAATTTTATCCAGTAAAAACAAAATGTCAAAATGAGCATTATTACTTTATATCTGTGCTAAATTATTGTTTATTCTAAAACAATTACATTATTACCATTTCACAAATGAACCAAAGATGAAAATAAATTAATTGGAAAAAGAAAATGTAATTAAAACAAATCATGATCATTGAAATTTGAGAGAGAAGGGTAACTATTAAAATCTCAATTTAGTTAAATCACCTGCAAAGCTAATCGGGTGGGGTGGGGGTGGGGGTGTCATACAAAACATCATAATTTTAATAATTTGGCTTTAAGTGTAGGGATGACACAAATATAAACCACAAATGTCAAGACATGTTGTAAAACACTAAGAGCAAACAATCCTAAGAACTGACTAAGGAATTACCTTGGCTGGCAAAATTCCCATGATGCGTTGACCTTTGGAGTCTCTGCCTGAAAATTCCATGCCTAGTATACAGTCTTGAGTGGCCATTTCCCCTGGAATTGCATCAGGTGGTAATTTTCCAGATGCCAACATGACATCACGGAAGTTGAGAGATGTATAGTAGACACCACACAATTCTGTATCACTGCCATTCTTTTGGAAGTACTTCAAAGGTGATTCAATCCATTTGAGACTAGACAAATCACCCCTGGTCAACACATTGACATAGGCATATTCACATGGTTTCTCTCTTGATTTTGTATCTACAAATAAAATCAGGATCAAATCAAAGAGTTTGTTTTGATAGTGAAAAGGAACAAATATCATTTTTACAATACTGCTGCATTTAGAATTTAAAATGAAAAATCTTTCCTTTACCAACAAACTAAATTTCCTTTCCTCAAGACCTATCGTTTTCAGTCTCAAGGTATTACATGACTTACATGATGGTGATTTAAATAAATAAATCACTATCTTAACATCACTGTCAGAAATTTACTTTCCTTTATGACCCTCTTACCATATACTTTACTTTTTTTAAGTCTTCCATATTAATCTGTTTTGTTGAATATGTGACATATCATGTTCTCTTCACCACATACGTTGAATTTGAAACATTTAAACAATATCTCAACATCTGTTCCAATGAACATAAGATTGCTTTCTTTTTAATAAATTGTACTTCCATCACCTCTTTATGCATTTTTCTTATTTTCTTCTTTAAAAATTGACAACATTAAAGGACTCAGTCCTTACAACCAAAAATATATTAAATATAAAAGTTTTATTGAGACTCCTACCTGAATCGATTGAAATGTGATTGAAGCATCCCCACTTGCCGTCCACGATAAACATTCATGTACAAATCCTTTCCAGCAAATTTCAAGAATTCAGAGCTGCCGGCATCAATGGCAGGTACTGAAGATTGAGCATCCAAATTACTGATGAAGGCGAAGCGGACTTTATCACCACCTGCTTCCAGACGCAAGCAATTTGCAAAACCCACAACACCACTGACTCCATTTTTAACAACAAGCCATAAGCGTGACTCTTCAGGGCCTTCTTCTACTTCCTTCAGTTTTGATTTCAAATCTTCAAGCCAGGAACAGTCCAAGTCTTCTAAAGAAAATATCACAGGAGCAGGCTTGGTGTCAGGTTGTTTTCTTAGAAGGAAGAGTGTTGACAACAATTTATCAGACTTCCTGTAGATCACATCATAGCCATGCCGAGAGAACACTTCCACCCATGATTTTTCTGTCAAATAACAGCCACACATCCGGCATTTGTCATCAGACTTATCATCCAGTTTGTCTGAAAACGCTTCCAAGGCCAAGTACAAAGGAAAATTGTCCGTAATTTCCTCAACCAGAACAAAACCTTGAGGTGAGACCATTGAGGAAATCTTCTCCATTGTGTCATCAATGTCTTTCTGTTTGTGAAGAACATTTTTCAGAATGACTAAATGTGACTGGCCGGGGGCACTGACTTTGCGATCTTAGGATCCCACTGCGAGGATTTCACACCCAAGGCTTTTGCATCCTTGTCTAAAGGAACACTGTCGGCTGCTGTGTAGTTCACATTTAGGGTCATCTGTGCTTGCAGCCAGGGCAGGATACGGCGATAAAGAATGCTCTTACTGGCACCAACTTCAAAGACATTCAACTTGCTTGCTCTGGTATTGTCTACAACAATATCAATTGCTGGTCTGAGTATTTCTTCTCTGTCAACATTTGCCAGAAGCTGATCAGATGCTAAATCACTCTGAAAGATGACAATATATTTCAACATTCTCGTCAAAGCTTTGGTCAACTGTAAGGTTAAAGATTTTCTGGAGGACTTTTGCCAAACCAGAATTTGGGCTGTTGTTCAACTTGTCAATGTCAGTTTTTCTGGGAAGTTTATTGTTAGTTACAATATCTTGAATCAGTGATTTGTTGGACAATTGAGTGTTATTCTCTGATTCAATCAGACCTTTGTATGAATTAAGAGTATAATTGAGACAATTTATTGCATACTCAGACATGGATGAATTTCTGAGATCAACAGGTTCATCAGAATATGGCACAAAGCAATATTGTTCAAGATTAGGAGCTGTTTGTAAACCTCGCCTTGGAGCTACAGAGGCATGGAGACCTTGGATTTCAATGCCACCAGCCACAGTCAGGTCCAGCACATTGTCAACATAAGTTGGTATCCCTAGAGAGAAAGAAAAACATGACAAAAGTCATTACATTTACCACAAAGTTATGCTATATGGAGGAAGGAAAATAAAAAGGAACAGATTGAGACATTTATACTAGATATGCTACGTGAGTGTGCGTATACATATGTGTGTGTGTGTGTGTGTTGTGTGTGTGAATCAGTAAGAAGCTACATTTTCTCTCTCCATTGCTATTATTGGAAATTTAAGCTGGCTGTAATTTTGTCAGATTGAGAACGGATATGAATTGCACAGTGACATCAACAGTTCATTAAGTCTTTATCATTTTCTTGAAGAACCAAATTCAAATATCAAAAAAGAAAAATACTTTTATCTTACCATTTGGTTCTTCTCCTTCACCTGGAGTAGCAGGATGTATCCTGGGATCAACTTTAACAGACTTGATTCTCGTCGGAAGGCGCAAGGAACGGCCAGGAAGTGACAAAATTTGAATCTGAAGCATTGCATCCATGAAAGGGATCCATCGTCCATCCCACATCAGTTCTCCAGTCAGCCCTTTAAATAGATTTTTATTATTAATAACAAGATTTCATTGATACAAAATGAATTTGGTTTTTTTTAATTAACAAAAAAATGTAATTACCAATGAAATCGTGCCACAAATATTCTAAAAAGGAGGGCATTGGACACAAGGCTCAATCAACTTTTTGACAATATTATCGTACGTTACTGAGGTATTGTGGCGCCAGTTCAAAACCTGGTTGGGGCATAACTTTTTCAGTGTTGTATTCTTATAAAAGGTACTACAGCTATAGGCAGAGAAGAATCTTGACAGTGTTAGTATAAAGTGCCTGGCATGCAGCAGTACTACCTGCACATTTGAGAGGGACATGGACCATAAATCCATTTCTATCTTTTATATTTTTATCCAAGTATGTAATAGTAGTGTTTATTCAGTTTGAAAATAATTTTCTTTTCACTTTATGGGAGGATAGAAAGTGCAAATTCTCACTAAATGTTGAATTCATTCTTTTCTTCTAGTAAGCCACAGCCTTTAAACTTAATAAATAAATTGCGAAAAGGGAGAGACAAAACAGGCATTTTACCTGTTCTACTGGCATTTATGCCTTGGAAGGAAAAACCATAATCATATCCCCTGGGCGAAGATCTTTATAAATTTCTGCACGAGAAAGTTGAAATTCCTCTGTTTCTTTCGGTCTTCAATTTTTTGTACATCAGAATACTGATCTCTGTCCAGAAATTGCCCCTCTGGTGTGAAGACAAAGCCGCTAACAGCTAGGGAGTCACCTTCACAAATTTCAAATTTTCCAGTGGCAGGCATTATACTGACATTCAATGAAACAGTTCCTGTGAATCACAAAAGCAACAAATGAATTAATTAGCTGGCATGAAAGCTGCAAATAAACATGCAATAGAGCAGCTTGAAAAGAAGAGTAATATATTATCTACCAATGATGGAGATGAAATAGAGCCCTTTTGGGCCTTTTGTTATTTGAGAGATGGGGGCATGGAGGAGAAAAGTTATTAAAATATATACACAGAGACCTTTAAACTTATGACACACCATTAGGTGATGAATAAGAAATTATGGTTTGAATATTCAAATTGTATAAAAAAAATTACTTTTGAGTTTAGTTTTTTGCTTCTAGTATGTACATGAGTAACAGTCAAAATACAGTTATCCTATATCATTGAAAAGTTTGTAGCGTCCTTGGTTGCCATAGAAACGACCGCCACCTTGGATTTTGCTCAATTTTCAAAATCTATCTCCTCCCTTAGTTATGAATAAAATCACCCAAAATCTGTGCAGATCGTCTTTCCCATTCAATATCTAAAGAGTGACGTCGGGTTTTTTCGATATTTTGGATAGTTTTTTTTTTTGAATTTTTGAAATACTATATATCGTGATTGTACAAAAACGTTTTTATTACAACAAAAAATTCTCAAAATGTTTACAATATATCCAACAAAAAACATGATGTCGTTATATTACCATTGACAAAGGAACCTGTTGCAAATATAATATCGCTCGGTAAATGGCGGAAAAATTTTCAAAATGTTTACAATAAAACAATCCAGAAAATAAAAAAACAAACGCTGACAGGTTTAACCTACCCAGTTTTTTGGGGGTTTTTTCCTATCATATTCTTGCCTAAATGGCAAATAATTTGTAAAAAAAAAAAAAAAAAAATATACGTCATATGGACATTTTTTTGCCATTAACTTGTAGATAAATGATCGTTCTACTCGAATATGCAAAGAACAGAAATATCCTACTACTACTGTTACTTGATAAATGAATCTTGTCTAACATTAATGAACATGAAAGTACAAAGCCACTGGATCGTATGAGCCCTAAAATACCTTGAAATTTCATCACTGTATTAATTTCAGGTGTTCAAAGGCTCAAATTTTCTTCCTTTTAAAAGCGATGGTGTTAATAAGTTCCCTCCCTAGAAACACATACAAAAGCTGCTAAAGATAGTTACAGTATAATTTTAAGAGTTTGTCTCATCTACACTTTATTGAAATATGTGTGCTTTTCTCTATAATCCACTTTTACACAAATCATTACCTGTGGGTGGCAGTACAGTAGCTCTATGAATATGAATTTCTTGAAACACGACTGGCATTTGCTCATAGAGAAGACCTTTTATCCTCGCTAAGGCTTTCCATGCAAGAACCAGATAACCAGTTGCTGGATAAAGGACTCTGCCATCAATTTTGTGACCAACCTAAAAGATACAAATCCACATGACAATTGCTATTTCTGTAAAATATTTGTTCTGTATCACTAATAAGTAAATCAGTCGTAAGTGTTCTCACTGTTGACCATAAACATTCATATTGTCAAATAGTAATGGTATGAAGTACATTTCTAATAGGTTTTTTTCAAGCTATTGTCAATATATGAGAAAAATATGAAGACCTTAATCTTTAGTCTTTAATTCATACCAAATAGTTCTCATCAGAATCTTCAGATATGTTGATTTCAAAAGCAGCATCAGTTGCCGCACCCCTCCAACAAAGGTGGGAAAGCTTTCTGAAAGTGGGGGCGTCCCACAAGGTAGCGTGATCCCAAATTTTAGAAATACAGGATGAGATCATCGGTGTGCCCCTTGGTACAGGAAACTCAACTGGTGGGTAGGCGCTGAGTGGATCCAAGTCCATGCCATTTGCAAAACATCTGTGTGAAGAAAAAAATAATTACTTTATTGGTAAAACAACCTATTGATATGGTTAAAAATGAGATTGAATTATTATATACAAATTTCTTTCAATTTGAGTTACATAAAAAAGTAATCTATCTTTCCTTAGAACATAACTGATGTGATAAAATGTCACCCATACCAACTCTCAAACCATCATTCATTAGATCATATCCAGCACTGCATTAGGCCAAATCATCAAGACACCAAAAAAGCACATCAAAATAATTTCATACAACTAGCTAGCTTTCATTTATTTTCCTTCATTTCTCTTTTCGACATCTCACCGTCATTCTGCCCTTTGTTTATTAAAATCTTCAATGCATCATTGGATTATATCAGACACAAAAACCTTTCACCTAAAATCTTGTATTACTTGACATTACCATTACCAAACTGAGATGTGTTCAAAATTACAAAACTGGGACCTAGCAAGATGGCTAGACATGACAAGCACAAAAATTAATAAATAGCAAATTTTGTATCTTGGCAAGCTATTTTAAGAGCAAAAGCACTAGGGAGAGCATGGTTTAGATTTTATCCAGTATAACATAGCAACTTTTGACTTACTTTCCTAAGCTTGAAAAAGAAGTACTCAACATTGTTCTCATGGAACCTTTTCATGCAGCCCACAAAAACAGCCTTTATGCTCAACGATCTCTTGAGAATGGCTTGCAGTAGACAATGAGGAGCGATTTCAATGGCAATAGCATTTTCTGGCACCTTCTGAAGTCCTTCTTGAAAGAGTACAGCACTAACCAAGTTGTTGACATGATAATCAGCTGATGAATTTTGTGCAAGTTCTTCATGCCACCTTGCCTCAGGAACGGATGTACTAATCCATTTAGGAGAACGTTTTTAGGGGTAATGACCTGAGGATGAAATAAGTTCATACATCATAGAAAACATTGTTTAATACTAGTACCCTATGGAAATTGGGCAGTTGACAGGTAAGCACCTGTCGGGAGTAGATGATCCCGCCCTCCACGAGTCTTCTGCTGCCTTGGGTAGACCAAAGCTAAGGGAGTTAACCTTGACATAAAACAACCTGCTGCCTTGCATGCCGGTCTTGAATGACCAAGGCTAAGGAAGTTGACCCTGACAGAAAATAACCTGCTGCTTTGCAGGCTGGTCTTGAATGACTAAAGGCTAAGGAGTTAACCCTGACAGAAAATAACAAGGCTAGTAGGGGGCCTCAAGGTGGCAGCCCCAACATCTACCTAGGGTACAGTGGACTAATCCTGCTTATCCAAAACAACCTGATTCAGAGAATTAAAAGGAATATAACAAGCTTGATCTTTGGAAGACGAACTTGGGAAACGAACACGGACTGTGATTTTTGGGAACATGGAACGTTAGGGCAATAAATGAAAAAAAGAGTTAAAATTAGTTGAAGAAATGGAAAAATTCAAAGTAGATATTTTGGGCATTACAGAAACAAAAAAAAAAGACAAGGAATAGAAAATGTAGGACTGAATCCTATTTTAATCTTCTCAGGAGTAGATGTCAAAGATAGAGCTAGAGCAGGAGTAGGCCTCCTAGTGCATAAAAGGCATGAAAAGCTGCTAGAATGTTGGAAATTTATAAGCTCACCGCTATTAGAGAGGTAAATATTAAACCAAAAGGACGAGAAATCAAATTATTAACAGCTTATGGACCAAACGAAGACGCAACTAAAGAAGAAAAAGATATCTTCGAAAACAATTTACAAATAGCTGCAGAGAATCTTAAATCCAAACAGGGAACTAATGCTTTTAGGAGATTTAAACGCTAGAGTAGGCAACAATATAGAAACATCAGGAGGAGTAATAGGTAAAGAAGGAGAGACAACAACTTCTCCAAATGGAGAGACTAATAGATTTTTGCCTAAAGAATAACATAAAAATAGCCAACACCTTTTTTCCTCATAATGATATCCAAAAATATACAAGAGTAAATGAAGACAGGTGTGAAAAGTCAATGATAGAATACATAATAGTTAGCAGCTCCTTTTTTTACAGTACATTGATGCAATAGTAAACAGAGGAGCAGAAATATTTAGTGATCATCACTTAGTGATTGCCAAAATGAGATTATTAACTGAAGAAAACAAACAGAAAAGGAAAGAGAAGAAAGCTACTAAACTAAAAATAGAGGAACTAAATAAACCAGTAGTAAAACAGGTATATCAATCTGGGATAAAAAGATTTATCAGCGAAAGACAGATGGATCTGAATGATAGCACAATTATCAATAGAAGAAAAGTGGCAGATGTATAAAGAAAAACTCCTCAGTTGTACTGAAGAGGTCTGTGGTAGGAAACAAATTAAAGGAGATAGGAAAAGAACAGCATGGTGGAATAAGAATGTCAAGACTAAGATCAAAGAAAAAAAGGATGCATGGAAGAAATACTTGCAAACAAAGAGACCAGAGGATAGGATTGATTACGTGAAAAAAAGAACTATCGCCAAAGAGGAAGTTAGGAAAGGAAAACAAGAACAATGGGAAGAGTTTGGACAAAGACTCCAAGAAAGCTATCAAGGAAATCAAAAGCTGTTCTGGGGAGCTATGAAGAGTATGAGAAAGACCAAAGCATGCCCAATACGACAAATTAAGAATGCCAAAGGAGAAATAATGAAAAAAGACAGAGAAATCATGGAAACGTGGAGAAAGCATTTTCACCAATTACATAATCCCTCCAGAACGTATGAAACAAGGAGTAAAGATCAATTAGTAAGAGTATCAAGTAATCCAGAGGAGACAGCTGAAGATGTAGATATATCAATGGAAGAAATCCAAACAACTATAAGAAAAGCAGATCAAGTTTTTCCAAAAATGATTAAAAACCAAGGAGAGAGGCAGACAAACTACTACAAGCAATATGCCAACAAGTATGGAAGTCCAAACAGGTGTCAGACGACTGGAAAAAGGGAACGGTAGTACCAATACACAAGAAAGGATGAACCATAGAATGCTCAAACTATAGAGGGATATCACTACTTAGCGTTCCAGGAAAAGTGTATGCAAGGATATTGAAAATGAGACAAAGGAAAAGAGTAGAGATAAGATTGAAGAGCATCAGAGTGGATTTAGACCAGGAAGAAGTGTACAAGACCACATATTTACATTTAAACAAATAATAGAAAAATTCCTTGAGAGAATTGACTTGCACCTGTGTTTTATTGACTTAGAAAAGGCATTTGACACTGTGGAGGGGGAGACTATGGCATTCCTTAAAAGAACACAATGTAGAGCAAAATTTAATAGAAGCCATTTAAACGTTTTTACAATAAACCAACATATGCAGTGAGAGTAGCTGGAAACATATCTGCAGAATATGATGTAAGACAGGTTGTATCCTAAGTCCTCTTTTGTTTATCACATTTATGGATTCAGTCGCAAAGGCATCCTCAAAAATGAAGAAAATGAATGTAGCTATGTGGAAGCTCAAACCAGTAAATGTATCATTCCTTTCATTTGCCAATGATTTAGTTCTGTTTGGAAAATCAGAAAGTGACCTTCAGTCGAATATCAACATTATGAACAATGAACTAAATAAAAGAGGATTGAGAGTAAATGCAAGAAAACCAATAACAATGCTAGTAACTAGGGAACCTAAAACACAAAATCTTAAATTGGGCAGGGAGAATTTAGGAACAAGTTCAAAGCTACAATTACCTAGGAGTAATGATTAACTAAGAGGGAAAACTAAGAGAAGAAATCAGCTAGAGAATCAAAAAGGCAAGTGCAATATATAACCATCTAGGAAAAGCATTTGTAGGTAAGCAAATTGTCAACAAAAACCAAAATGGCAGTATACAATACATTTTATTGTCCTATTCTCCTCTATGGTAGCGAAACGTGGACTTGAGACAATAGAATACAGTAGAGTACAAGCAATTGAAATGAAATATCTAAGAAGAGTAGTAGGGAAAACTAAAAGAGACAAAATCAGAAACACAACAATAAGAGATCAAACCAAAGCAGATATGCATAAAAACTAAGATAGAAACAAATCAATTGAGATGGTTTGGGCATGTCAACAGAATGAATGACAATAGAATAGCTAAATCAGTATACAGTGTACAACGCTAAAACCCAAGGTAAAAGACCAAAAGGCAGACCTCGGAGAAAGTGGGAAGAAGATATAAAAGAGGCATTGAAGCATAGAAAAATTACATTTTTGGAAGGAAAAAGAAAATGCCAGGACAGGGTATCCTTTTTCTCCATTTTCTGGTATATCTATTTAACTAATACTATTTTAATTTTATTTTTACTTAACTGGCTTAAATTTAGATGTTTTATCTCAAATATTGTTTCATTAAAAAAGAGCACAGACATTTTCCTAAACGTATGGAATACATGAATCCTCAATCTACCTTCTCAAGAGCAGATTTCAGCTGTGGAGCAATGTCATTCATGTAGTAGGAATGGAAGGCAACATTTGACGATTTGACATCCCTGGTGAAGACTCCTTGAGCCTTTAACTCTTCAACAAACTTTGTAGTTGTTTCAAAGGTCCAGAAATGGTTACAGTATCAACAGAATTATGGCAGGCAGGAACAACTCCTTCAGGACAGAGTCTTTTGCATTCGTCCCATGACAGGCCTAGTTTTTCATCGAATCAGAATAGAAAGTTCAAAGAGAAGCACATTCATCATCCTGCTCAATATATGTTCTCTTAATTTATCAAGCTCCTAAATGGAATGTACAAACAAAAATCTTACTTCAAGAATTCATCATAGATTTAAATATTTTAAGACAATTTCTATTGCATTTAGATAAATTTTGATTCTTTTCTATCTTTACATTTCCTACATTTAGTAATGACACATATTTTTTTAAAAGAGCATGATAAATTTAAAATTTAAAAATTGTACATGATATCTTCATTCTACCCGGTGTGAAAATACCACTAAAGAATAAATAACAAAAAACAAACATGATACATTCACATTAAAACAAAAAATCCCCTCTAAAATCTTTTATAAATCCGTTTTCAACATACCTACTGCTGCCATCTTGCCTGCAGGAAGAGTTGCTTCTGCAATGCATCGGCCTCTCCAATAGGCTGCTAAAACTGTCTCTTCAGCAGTTAAAGATCCATCAGCATAGGCACATCCTAACTCTCCAACTGAATGACCAACAATACCATCTGGCTTGATGCCAAGAGAAAAGAGCAGATCCACCAGAGCAACCTGAAGACAAAATTAACTTGTTCATGAGTGAAGCTTATTTCTAATCACTTGTGTAGATGAATGAATTCGTGTAATTCAGTGAACATTGCAATACCACGAGGAACTTTTTTTACAAAATATATAAAAAGTAAATTAATGGAATTCAAGCACCTTCCAGGGAAAACAAGAATGCTCCATTTCTATTAATTAACATCCCACTACATCTAAGGCAAATAAAGACATGAGAATTACAAACATGACCTCTATCCATGAGCATAAAATCCAAGCATTAGGTTACAAAGGATCAAAGCCAGGTACAGAAAAAACAACATAGTGAAAAGGTAGACCCCCTCAAATGACTAGAGAAAACAAACAAGTAAAATCAATAGCAAGTACACAGACAACAATAAAAGTCTTAAAAACCCAACAAAAAAGACATATTTCAAATTAACAAACCTGCACTGATGCTATTCCAATGAAAGACGGAATTGTCTGATCAAATGTTGTCTCATCACCATTCATTATGAGGTCATAAAGATCAACGTCCCATAACGACCAAGCGTCTTCGATGACTTCATGATAGACTCGAAAGACATCCAGCTCCATCATTTTTCGCCCCATGCCGTGCCACTGAGTGCCCATACCGGCAAAGACAAACCACACTGGTCGTGGATCTGGCCCATTTTTTCTGGTTTGACAAATAAAATATTTCAAAACTAAAACTAAAGCCATTCAAGAAAAGCAAAGTTGCCATTCAACTTATTATTCTAATTCAAATTCTAAATTGCACAAAGAAAATTAATTTAAAAACCGAAAAACAATACCAAAGGTAAAAATATACAAAACAATCAGAAACTCAATACCACACTTTGTTGCTCAGATGGCCTCTGCTTTGTTAGAAAAAACAATACCAAAGGTAAAAATATACAAAACAATCAGAAACTCAATACACACTTTGTTGCAGATGGCCTGCTTTGTTATTTTTCACATCATACTGATTTATCAATTGAAATAAAATATGGGTAGTTCATTCACTAAACGATGTAACTTATTACCTGGATTTCTCCATCTCAGTTGATGCATTCAGAACAGTGTATCCCCTATATGGCACTTGATTCAATGGCATTTTGGCTGATTCCTGTATTAATGCTTGGAACTCAACGCTCTCTGCATTTTTCTTGGCTTCATCTAGAACTGCCTGCACGCCCTCTTGGTGCGAGCACTATATGTAAACAATCTTGGCTTTGTGCTGGCGACATGTGGTGCTCTTTGCTCTTTATCATGTGACCTTAAAAAATATTATTAGAATAAAGACACATTCACTGGGCACAGGTGCATTTAAAACAAGTAGAAATTAAAAATACGAGCCTTGGATGTGTATTGCTTTAAAATCTGTCTCAAATAATGAAAGTTCTCGGTATCTATTCATAAGTTCTCTCATGAAGCGCAAAGATAAAACAATGGATTACATATTACTGACAACTAATTCTTTATTTCGACTTCGATTACTTTCATACCCCTTTATGACCATACCCAGTGTTTGTCATGAATCATAAAACATACAAAATCTGCTAAATTAAAAGTGTGATTAACTTACCTGTAGATGGCATGGACATTGGAACCCCAAATCCAAATGAATTCATGGCCACAAGCCCACCATTCCAATCTGTTTTCTCCGACACCACTTGAAGGCTGCCATCAGTCAATCCAGGAATCTCAGGATTAGGGCTTTTGAAATGTAAATTTGGTGGAATTTTTTGTCTCTCCATTGCAATGATGATTTTTGCAATTGATGTAAGACCTGGCACAGAAAATAATATAAAAATGATATGATAATTTTTGTCATTCCTTTCCAAGGAAATCTTATTAGATGCTTGGTGTGAATTACAGCGCATCATGCTTTTGCATTGACCAGTAACCATTCAAATTCAAATACTTTATTGTATCCCAGAGGGAAATTCGTTTTACAGATGTGTAAAAGTGACTAAAAGTATAGGTAGATAAATTATGTACATGGACATAAAAATTAATATTTTCATGTACACAACATATATTTTTTAAACATAAAATATATCCCATACTCAAGTTTAGCATATGGTAATCAGGAGTAGAGTCCTGATTTTTCTAGGCATACAGCATAGTGTGGTAGTTTGCCATTGCTTTCCACACTGCTTTTTCTTTCGCAGTCTGAATATACCAAACTACCCATTTGACTGCTGTGTCGGTGCAGGAAGGCCAGACAAATTTGCCTGGACTGGGAAGTGAGCTTTGGTCTTGTATGTGGTAGACAAATGTTTTATCAACTGAGCTACCTTTTTAATATAATTTGGGGGAGGGGGTTAATTGCATTTGAAAGCAATCTCTTACCGTATCCCAGATTCCAATATAAATAATAATTATAGTATACAAAGATCTTTAAAAATAAAAATAATTAAACTTCAAAAATATTAAAAATTCATTCTAAAATGGGTAACATGTTTTGTCTTGTATCAATCTTTTAAATTGTCTGACTTTGACCATCGTCCAACAATAAATGTATGCTTCTTTAGCATCAAAAGCATCTTTGTATCCCCGAGTAGATGAACCTAAATCAAGGGTGAGAACAAATTATGTAGCCATTCAGTGTCTCCCTTGTATTTATTGTGTATCTTAAAATGCTAAATTTAAGAAATAATCTGAGAGTGACATGAACATAAAAACTATGAAATCACCTGATGCAGCTTCAGGTGGCCCATGTTGGACTTGGTAGAACCAATCAACATGGGTTCTTTCCTTCCTTTGCAAAATACATCAACAATTGTGTTGATTTCCTGTGGATCACCTACTTTTGTACCTGTTCCATGTGCTTCCATGTATGAAATCTATGAAATATACAAAGCAAGAGATTAAGGACAGGAAATAAGACTTTATCAAAAACCCCACCAACCACCAAATGAGACATCAATCAAAACCATGAGTGTATGCAACATTTATAAGTATAATAAGTCAACAAAAAAAGAAAAGAATATATGGCCATCCCTTTATTCAATGAAATGCCACAGTTGTAATGACTTTGTTCTAATTAATGCCTGCTTCCATCATCGTATTTCCTCATGAGAAAAAACATCACATAATGTGCATAGACTAGGAAAACAGATGTCAACAAGATGTGTCTATTACTATTTGCTTTTGAACAAGAATAAATTTGTGACGATCTATTTATAAAAGTGTTATTGAAGGTGAAATCAAGAAAATGTCAATTTTAGATTCAAAAGATCTCAAAAGACAGAACTCCAAGGCTTTTCATCACAAAAATTTTGGATGACACTCTGAGATGGATGGTGCAAGGTGTCTTCAATACTTCATGATGTCATGAATGAGATGGAACATTTATTGACATCTGTTCGCCCTATCATCAAGAATGCGGTAAATCTACCTATGTAATTGAGGAAATGTATCATCATGCATTTTTTCCCTCCTTGGCATTGCATGAATTATAAATAAATATTCCCGAAAAGCAGTCCCACACAGGTAATTTTTTGCTAATTTGAGGGGTACAGGACGCGAGATTGATTTTTTTAGTGAAGAAATATACAATTTTAAGGTTCATAAATGAGTTACACATGACGAAATTAGAAAGAAAACATCGAGTACGCGTTTTTGAAAATAAAGTTGTCACGGCTTGTCAGGGGAACTGACGTCATCTTGAATTTTTTATGGGGGAAAAACTAGGCAATCTTCAAAAACAATAGGCTCCTGCAGTTTTCATTTTAGATGTTCATAATTTTGCACATAAAAACTTTGCCCTTATGCATTGGTTTTTTTAAATATCTTGAATAGTTTTCGATTTGACAAATTCTAAACAATGAGGTTTGGAAGGAAAATAAATTCTCTCAATTTTACACAAATTCTTTCAAAAATGTCATACATGGAGCTTTCACTCATGTTGTAAAGCAGCTATATATCAAATTTAAAGTATTAATCTTAAAGTAGAAGACAGGAAAAGACAGTAAAAAGATTTATTTGGAGAAAATTGTATTTGAAACATATTTTTTCTGATTATTTGCATATTTTTTCTCACATAAACCTAGAAGAGAGCAGGATGATACTTTAAAACGTCATTAACTTTGTGAGGTTACTTCTTGTCGACCCTGTTTCAAGTACCCTGGGTCCTTTATACTTTTTATATCAGGTGCATGGAATATTGTCACATATTTTCCTGAGATTTACAGCAATATTCAGGACAATTCGTAAAATAGGGATAGAGTACATTGTGACGATTGAAATGAGTACCAATTTGCAATACCTAAGACAAAATCATTGGCTTTTATAGAACAGGTGTGCTAAAAATACACCGTTTTCTAAAAAAAATGTGTATAAATTCAAAGAATTGATACTGAGCTCCTTTCAATGTATCATTGTGACAGGAATGAACTGCTCTATCCAACAATTCAACAAACTAGATTTGTCCCATTTTTGGGCAAAAATTGCTTATGTAAAATCACAGTCAGAATATTGGATGGGGAGGAGTGAGTAAACTTACATCTTGCGGATTGATGCCACTTTCATAGTATACCTCATTGATCAATTGTTTTTGTAGTATGCCAGATGGAAAGGTGATACCTGTATTAAAGATATCCATACAAGAAAATTTAATTGCAAATTCAATAGATTCTATGCACAACATAAAATTCTCTTCTTCTTTTAAATATATTTTTGTTTCAGGAAGTTCAGCAAGATTTCATATAAATAACTATTACTAAAACATATGTGGAAAATGGTAAAGGAGGAGGTGGGCAGATCATAAGAAAACATTTAAAATATTTTTTTTATTTAAGATTACCACTAAATTACCTTGTTCCTTATATCCATCTGAGTTAGACTTAGCATGTACAACTGAGGCATATATTCTTTTACAATCGGCAGATTTTTGTAGAAATATAGCCATTACTGCCTCACTTCTGCAATAGCCATTGCCTACAGATGAAAACGAGAAAAAAAAAGTTACTATCCTGTAGGTAAGACAAAAGCACACAATATATAAAATACACATTAATTTATGTAAGATAATCTTAGTATATCATATCAAAATAGATTTTATACTTGCCAAAATTGAAAAAATCATTCTCAACGTGATACTTTTATTCAAAGGTTTTTATGCCTAATTTCTATGACATCAAGAAGGCGGGTAAACCAGCTATTCTCATACAGAACAGGTCAAATATAACAGTTCACTCTAACCACAAGCCGCATGAGTATATCACAAGGGGTGCTATTAGGACACTGATCACTGTATGTTTTGATCATTAACAAAAATTTCTTGCAATAATTTTGTCCACATTGTGCCTCAAGTGAAGTCGATAAAGCAATGATCAGTCTGCACCCTCCTAAGCTATGAATGCCAGAGAACTAAGCAAACCTTGTTTTCTTGGTCAAAAGATCAGCCAAACTTTTAGAGGCCAGTGATTCATATGCAACATTTTCTTTTACGGAATTTAAAGTCACAACAAAAACAACAAGTTTGTAACAAACAAAACCCACATTATAATTTTTTTTTTAACTGAATGGGAGAAAGTATGCCTAAGTGTATATTCAGTACTATATTATTAACTTTACCATATTAAAACAATGACAAAATATATCCATTTCTGATTCCTTAGAGACCCTGTATTTTGGCGCAAACTAGTGTAATTGTACTTAGCAACTGACAAACCACTGATCACATTGACAGGAGTGTCCTGTAACATTGGGGTGCTAACGATAAACAATAATAATTTACCAATAGAACATCAAATTGCTTTCCCATTACTTAAAGCTTAAGTATTCAATGTACAAACACATCTTTCAGACACTTGACATTGATTATGGCTTTCATGAAAGTGAACACCCAATCATTCTAAAACAAATCAACTTATATCCATTCATATAAAAAATTATCGATGCCTTTGTCATTTATTTCACAATTCAGATAATTTTACAGAACTATACTCTCCTGTTTTTTTTTTTTATTTTTGTATTTCGAGGAATGTTTTCTGAGTGAAAAAACTTTTTTGTTATTTGGGCTTTGGCTTTTATGCTCACCGTCTGCATCAAATGTTTTACAAGCTCCATCTGGAGAAACCATTCCCATGCGTACAAACTGAAGAGATGTGTTAGCCTTTAGACACAGGTTTGAACCTCCTACAATGGCTGAGTCAATGACGCCCATTCTGATGTTTTGTAAGGCATGATCTAAGCATATCATACTAGAGGAGCAAGCAGTGTCCACTGAATAACTGGGACCTGTAAAAAAAGTACACAAAGAAAGAAATAATTAGTTTTAATCATGTTTTCAATACCATATCATTAAAACTGACATGAGTAATAACAAATTATACCGAATTAAGTTCCTGCGAAAGTAAAACAAGACCTTGGTTTCAATTTACAAAGGCACAAACACATACTCACCTTTGAAATCAAAAAAGAATGAGATTCTATTGGCAAACATAGCTCTGCAACATCCTGGCATGCTATATCCAACCAGAGTTTCTGCATCTGCTGACCAGGCCTCTGAACTTTCAGAAGTGCTCACACCAACATATACACCAGTTTTTGAGCCTCGCACACTGCTTAGGAGTTTGTCCTGTATATTTAGTAAAAATGGCATCATGTTAAAAGGTTCACAAGCAAAAATAAAAGGAAGAAAACATTTTAAATATATATTTGTCTTTATAAGCAAGTTCATCGCTTGAAAGAATATCAATAAATTTATTGCCCAAAACAACTATATCAACAGGAAACAATTGAATATAAGAATCATAGGGAATATTGGGGTGGGGGGGGGGTATTTTTGAGTTAAGGATTGGCCTTTTTAGTATATATCCATATGAGCAACTGTCAAAATAAAGTTATCCTTTATCATTGAAAAGTTTGTAGCATCCTTGGTTGCCATGGAAACTACCGCCATCTTGGATGTGGACCCAACTGTCAAGCTCGACACCCTCGCTTAGTTATGAATCAAATCACTCAATACATGTGCATATTTTGTCCATTGTTACTAATGTAAAGAGAATTGTAAATCTAGGTTTAGATGTACAGTTTACCTACCCTCGCCTACAAAATATTCTGTAAGAAAACATTTATTATTTTTATACACAATAATAATATGGATATTTCTCTGCCATAAACTTGCAGATAAATGATTTTCTGCCTGAAAAGCAGGAAATCAACAATTTGGTCCCAAATTCGCCAATTCAGGTGCAAAGATAAAAAATTCTTGCTATCATGTAAAAATAAAGACAACTGAGCACGAAAAATTCTCGTAAAGAATAGGAGAAACAGAAATAAAATCGAAAGTACAACAAAATTCAATGAATTATTTCACGTAAATTATATTGGAACCCTTCACACATTTCACTTGAGTGGAGTTTGAATTCCATTTCCCTGTCTAAAACAAGCAAACAGCATGGGAAGAAAGCCACTAAAAAAAGTCTTATAGAAAAGATGAATTTAGTTCAATTTTAATGCAATCTAAAACTCAGCATAAATGATGAATATTCACCTGAATCAATGATTGCTTCATAGCAAACTTCTAACAACATTCTGAGTTGTGGATCCATACAATCTGCTTGTTTTGGATGTACGCCAAAAAACCCTGCATCAAAATGTTGGAGCTCTTTCAGTTTTCCGTTCCTTGTGGGCATTCCATGCAAACCTGAAGAATCAAATGATAAACTTGGAAGATAGTCCTCAGAAAAGCATCCCACCACCTCAGCTGTTTGTCCTTGTAAGAAAACTTAAAGACTTAAAACATTTTAACACAATTTATTCATTGTTGGCCTTATCACTAATTGTTCAAAGAATGTATTTTGCTCAAAGACTTTCACTTAGAAATCAAGATAAAGAAAAATATTTTACACTCACCCATCTTCCATCTTCTGTCATCAGCTGTTACCATATCCTCTTTGTTCATTAAATGCTCTTCAAACTCTCCCATATTTGAAGACTCAGGCATGCGATCCTGATATTCCACTGATAGCAACTTCTCCCTTATAAACAAATTCCGGTAAGTTTGGTCCAAGCTGACCGTTTGGCCCATCTCCTTGAGCCCCCCCATTACACAAGGGTGCATCAAAAGCAGCTCTGGCAGGCATGTTTATAAGTTTGTAGTTTCCTGTTAAGAATAAAAATTGTTTTTGTTAACTTGCATAAACAGTGCCAGAATTTATAGAACAAAAGTATTGGTACTACATCATGGCTCATGGTAATAGTTTTCTTCCATTAATAAGTAGGTCGATTGTAGCCAGTGAAACACCAAAATTGTCTTTCACATTCCACAAGTGAGCCCTTGTTTGCCTGCAGACTGAGTGCCATGTCATGTAATTGTAATATCCTTTGTGACTGATTCCATTCATCTCATGCAAAGCAAGTTAAAAAGAGTAATGTTCCTTTAAGATCTTCAGACAAAGTTTTTCCCAGTTCAGGTAGCATAAAGCGAAATAAATGGCAGAGCTTATAAGACAAGATAACATATCCTTTATTGACCCTTAAACAGGAAATTACATGCATGGATACTGGTCGGTTATGCACTTTTACCTCTTGACTATACCTGGTAAACATTCAGACTTGGCTGAAGTACAGAAAGCCTGATGAGATTCTCTCCTTCAAGCAAATCATTCTGTCAAATGGAATTAAGATGTAGACCCATAATTAAAACACTGATGCTACAAATCATGCATGAGTCAATACTCATTGGAAAAATGACAGCCATCTGTGCTAGACTACTATGTATAACAAGAGGTGGTTTTTTTCTTCATCACACTTATTCAATGTTTACAACAAAGTCCAACCATAATAAAAGGTTTAATAAATAGGCCTAGAGAATATAGATCTTATCTAGAGTGGATGATATAGAAATCTAGACCTGATCTAAAGCTAGAATCTATGTCTAGACTGGGTAAGATTCTCGCCCTACTGGGCTCTAGATAATTAACCCAATGGATAATTAATTCTTTAAAGTATTTTTTTTAAAAGACAAAGATTCTAGAGACTAGACATTTACAGCCACTTGAAGTAATTGATAGACAAAAACTGATAGATAATGGGGAGTCGGCTGATATAATGTACTTGGGGCTTTAGAAAGGCATTTGATTCCGTGCCTCATGAAAAGACAGCTGACTAAATTAAAAGCATATGGAGTGATTGGTAATATTAGAAACTGGATCAGAAATTTTCTTACAAAAAGGTCACAATCAGTGAGAGTGGGCCAAGAGAGACCAAGAAATCTGAAATTTAAAGTGGAATTCCACAGGGGTAGCACTCTAGGGTCTATACTTATCACTTTATTATACAGACGTACAGGACAGTGTCCCTGACAGGTCAACAATTTAATTACCAATGTTAAATAAATCTTCAAAAATGAAAATAATACAAATTGATTGAAGGCGCTGAAGACCTTCAGTGCTAGTTCTTATAGATCTGATCTAGTAGTATCACAAAGCCTATCACGTCTTGATACTGAATTGCATAATATCGTGATGCGACGGGACATACTAAACGAGCGGTGAGAGTGAGTCTATTTTTAGAGGGGGACATTTTTGCGTTGTGTCCTCAAGAGTTGATCATCTTCACTATGTAATAAGAAACCAATGTAGGTCAAGGAGGGAAAGAATGGTTTGGCACACTTTGCAACGGTGTCCAAAGTTTGGCGTATTGGCATGCATAAATGAAAACTGGCAAAACTTAGTTTTATTCGTGTGGCTTACAATTTTAAGCCTAATCTTTTAGCTTTGCTCATGTATATTAACATTTTACGAATTAACATTGAATTATATTTTAATATCAATTAAAATTATCAGTATTTAAGTTGTATTTTTCAACTTTTTAAAATTCGAATTGAAAAGATTGATAATTTACTTTTTACCTGCCAACGAATGCTCTGAAGTAGCTGTCTATTCAATAGTTGTTATATGTGTAGATCTAATTTCAAACAGATCACGGCAGTGAGATGGTACTTGTTATTGTAGAGTTTCATTGTGATAAATTTATAAGAATTTATAGATCTGTATACTCATAATGATTTCTGCAATTACTATGGTTATTAATTTAATGGTGAATGAGGTAGATTGTCTTTTTAAAAACAACTTCATAGTTTGAAGCATGAGGATAAGCTACAAATAAAACATTTAGACCTCATCGACTGAAAGACCGCTTTCGGCTTTCAAAACCTTGGCCTCCACGATGATACTGTTAAATGGTTGACTATTTCGCATAGACAAAGAAAAGTTTGTTTTGTTTCTAGTTCTATTGTTTATTTTTTGGAGGCAATAGCATTCAATCAAAAAGTGCTCGTGCGGACGTGAAACATTTGAAAAGATGAGGTTAAGAAGTATCAATGTAATTCAATCCATATGGTCAATACAGTCAAATATATGACAAACGAATAACAACATATATCCGAAACACTATGGAACAGTATCGATTAAATGCTTTAATTGTTTCAAATGTCAGTTCACAGTGGTGTAATAAGGAGTATGAATACTTTAAATGAAAGAGTAATCAATCGATTGCATCATCGAGGACCAAACGAGCTCAATTCACTTGACGTCATATTCGTTGATTTGTTATTCCTTTAATACTGTTTATCAAAGTGTCCTCTTCGTGTTTAGGGTTAAATCGCCTTGCTTATCACTGTGTACTGCGTTTACCAACAATTTACTGGACATGACCCAAACCACATCCAAAGTATTTGCAGATGACACCAAAAGATATGATACCGTGACAAACAACAGAAAGATCCAAGAGGACATAAGCAAACTCAAAAAAATGGTTGATTAAATGGAACCTTTACTTCAATGTAGAGAAATGCAAAATAATGCATATTGGCAAAAAGAATGAAAAGTTTGAATATACCATGATTACTGAACGATGAAATACAGAAAATAAATACAAGCAATGAAGAAATACATCTAGGAGTTACTTTTGATACGGATCTATCCTTTGATCCTGACATCCATAGAGCAGTGAACAAAGCAAACCAGATGATGGGCCTTATAAGAAGAATGTTTACTTTTCTTAAAAGGAAACAATTATTACGTTGTCTAAAGCATTTGTTAGGCCCCATCTAGAATATTATGTTAACATAATTAAGAGTCATCTCAAGAGACAATAAAAAAACTATTGTAAATGTACAAATAAAAGCCGCTAAAAAATACTGACAGAATGCAGGAACTTGAACTATGCAGAAAGATAGCATTATCTACAATTACACTCACTCAAAGGAAGGAGGATCAGAGGAGACCTAATCCAACATTATAAAATATTCCATGATTATGATGATGTTAATATGCATGCTTTTTTAAAAATTCTCTTACGTTGGTTGTACTAAAAACAATAAAGGAAAGATTTTTTATCCGTCATTGCCTTTTTCAATAGTTTTACTTTTGAATGCATTAAGTCAACATCAAATATGCACCAGAACTAGACAGTTTTAAAATAATACTCAGATGAAGATCCTACATTGAAAGTTCTTTCTTTAATATAGATCAATGATTCTTAAACAGTGGGGAATTCCCCACTGATGCGGAATCATCAAATACCCCAACCCACGTAATCCCCCCTCCCAGCTAAAAATATAATACAAAGCAACAACAAAAAACAATTATTATTTTAAAACCCTTTCAATTCTGTTAAGAGCAATATTATAATATTATTATACCTTTCTCTCTGATTTGTCTGTCAATATGATAGTTACACACTTTATTACTTTTCTTTTAAGTGACATATCAAGGACTGCTTTCCAAGGGGAACATTTTGGAGTTGGCTAGTGGGTTTACTCACAGGGGTTATTGAATTTTTGAAAGCATGACATTCCTAGCAGACATGTTTTGCCATTTGAATGAGCTGAACTGCAAGTCGCAGAATGCAGATTCAAATAGTATCGGGCAACAGGACAAGATTGCTGCTTTCACTGCAAAGCTCAAACTAAGGAAAGGGAAAATAGAAACTGGCCGGAGTGGAGAGCGGCAGTTCCAATGTTGTAACAAAATCATAATATTGTGAGTATGTAATCATAGCTGACACTGGTTCAAAATCCATGGCTGGCACAGGTGTATTTTTATTAAAACATTCTTCACTCTGCTTTGCTCATTTAACTCAGGTGTGATATAGATCTAATCTAGGTAGAGAAAGATCTTGTCACTGTTAGCCAAAGAATCCCTAAGTGATTTATTTCCATGTAGATCTAGATCTATTGTTGGTTTTCTTAACTGTTTTTCGAAATGTGTACGGTTTAGTCAAAATAGATCTAAAGATCTAGACTAGTTGATTTGGGTGGTGGGAGTTTGCTTAACAAAAGGCGTAATGAGAAAAAAAGGTTAAGAACTACTGGTAATCACTGGTATAGATTCTAGATTGACTAGTCTATAGTATAGGCTAATGATAGATCTATATCATTACTTCATTAGACATAGATTCTATGCATAGACCTAAACAAAATTGACAAATAATGAGGGAGTGTAAAATGACTAGATCTAGACTGCAAGACCTAAAGGCAAAACTAATCCCCCTGCTACTGCTACTTACTAGATCTATAATTTAGATCCACCGCTGATTTTAGAGCTAGATATCTAGAATAAAGAATATAGATCTGAGGTCTAGACTCTAGCCCTAGATTCTAATAATTTGTGACATTTTGATTATAAAACATTAGATCTAAATCTAAGTAAACATTTCATTTGCAATCTTTCAATCTAGCATCTAGATTCTAGGTCCAGATTCTATTATCTACACTATATTCTAGAGCTAGGATGACTGATTATTTTTCTTAAACATTTAGATCTAGAATCTAGATCTGGTCTTTTGAGCATCTAGATCTAGGTCTAGATATGATCAGGATAGATCTATAAGCCTATTCTAAGCTAGATCTAGATATTACTCCCAGATCCCTTAAATCTAGAATTCTAGATCTACCACATAGATCTAGAATCTATAGGTTATATCTATATATATAAAACATTAGATCTAAATCTAAGTAAACATTTCATTTGCAATCTTTCAATCTAGCATCTAGATTCTAGGTCCAGATTCTATTATCTACACTATATTCTCTGATATATTCTATCAGTATCTAAAATCTAAATATGCAGTAGATCAATACAGTTGACACTATTTACAGCCTCCCTCTTCACCCTTCCCATGTCGTTTATGCTTGTGATCTAGCATCTTACTCGAAAGAATCTAGAGCTAGATTCTAGATCTAGATTAGCTCTACTCTAGATGATCTAGATCTAGATCTGCTTAATCGCTTAGATCCTCCAGATCTTGATATCTAGAACTAAAGCTCTAAATGATTCTAAATATATTTAGAAGTAGAATCTAGATGTAGATCTAGATCTAGATTCTAGGTCTAAATAACTCCTAGACCTAGATGTAGATCTAAATATATCTAGATCTAGATATATATAAAAATTGTATATAATATTCTCGAGATTTTAGATCTAAAATCTAGATTTTTCAATCGAATAATTATGCGTGCGCGTTTTTCCTTGCGTTAATTTGACGCTGGTGGTGTGGGGGAAAAGACGCGCACGTCGCACACCAGAGACTGGGACTAGTCAGTCAGTCTAGATCTAGATTATATTCTAGAATCAAGAGAGATCCTGTGTAAATTATACTTGAAACTATCAATTAAGCACATCAAATAGAATTAGTCTAAGATACTATATAAATAAGACAAAACACAATAATTCACTCACAAAATTATGTAGACTGGTTGAAAACAGATGATCAGGTTGATGACCGTTATTTCTAATCTATGCACGCTGCACACTGTCTACGTGCGTCAAAGTCAGAGAAGAAAAAAGTAAACTTGCCGCAGAATCGTTTCACTTAGTATGCACCACACATACTGATGTAAAATTACTACAAACTATTCAGATACATAAGTAAAAGAAATAATCACTGCGCACAACAAAAGGCGTCTTGATCAGTCGGTGGAAACCGGTGAATAGCTCAACGAAAGGAAAGACCAACCATGCGATGTCTCATGCTATGCATTTGTAAACATGGTCAGATGTGGGCTCACTAAAGACGGACCAATCACCGCCCACCTCGAGCGTCGCTGCCACATGGGCTGTGTGTGATCGATTACGAAGTAATACACAGTCATCGCACTATATTGTTATCAAAATTTTATAGATTGAAAAATTGAAATATTTTTCAGATGTAAGAAATATTTATTAGGTGAAGTTATGCTGAGTGTATGAATTTCTCATATTCCCAATCCTCTTACTTTGTGGAAAAAAACAGTAATGAATTTTGTAGGGTAACGGGTAGAGCTATTTCTTGCTCGATATTCGATACCTACTCACAGCTTTGCTAACAACATGTCATTTTATTATTTTTTGTGAAGCCTAGATCTAGATCTAGGGTCTACTGTAATTTCACAAATGACACCCGCTACCTTAGAAAGCTTAGCCTATCCGCCGTCCCGACTCTCACCTCATGACCTCAAGTTTTCTATCGTTATTATTCTTTGCGCAAAACACTCAGCTTTACTCGTAGTACATTACTGTATAATGCTAACTACCTCTTGCATACACGTTATTGACATGCATATTACACACACACACACGCGTACACATACACAATCACACACACAATCACGAGACATCGTAAGATTTACCTCCGACCCACCTCCCACTCCTTGAGTATTTGGATATGTGTCACCTTCGAGTTCACATGTAAATTATTTATTCCTCATTATGAAGGGCAATGCTTTCAGACCGTGGGGTCTAGCTTGATAAAATATAATATATAATATTGTATTATAGATCTCTATTATATTATATAATATATATGTAATATGTTTTTTTTAATTAACGAGCATTCGTAATATTCCCTACTATTGTTTGATAGGGATAGGTCAAGAGTTTTTCTACCGAAACCAGGCATAACATCCTTATAAATAAAAGAATCATATTGTTTCCCTCTACGCTTTGCAGCACTTTGTTTTAATAGAAGATCTACTTATAAAATAGTAGTAGTAAATGTGGTTGTAGTAGTATGATAAGGAGGAAGAATTGATAATTGGAGTCATAGTAGTACGTGTAGTTCTTGTGGAAGTAGTTTAATTTGATTTGATTTTGTTTGATTTGATTTACCCACATCCACAACTAAGGTGATCTTTGGGTTTTCGGTAGGATTTTTAATTTTGCCACTGGATGGCCTGTAAACAGCCAAGGGGTCTTTAACGTGCACAGCGTGTTGAGATCTGTACGGTGGACCTCCTTTTATCGTCCGTCTCCGATGGGACTAGGTGTCGATCCATCTACCTGGACCAGGGAGGTAGATTTTGCTCGAAAAAATACGAGACAATTTTCACCATTGGCGGGACTCAAATAGAACCCACTACCTCTTGGATGATAGGCCGACACATTGCCTCTAGTAGTTGAAGACGTAGAAATACATTTGGGGTGAACGAAACAGTCTGCTTAACAAGCAGGTTGTGGCGTTGTGTTCCATTCGCTGATTTCAAAATGGATAAAAGAAAGATCACTATTATTTTTAAATTTTATTATTATTATTATTATTATTATTATTATTATTATTATTATTATTATTATTATTATTATTATTATTATTGTCATTATTATTATTATTATTATTATTATTATTATCATTATTATTATTATTATTATTATTATTATCATTATTGATAGATACTTTGAAAGAATTTTGTTATCGTATGTTTGGATAAAATATCTTTGATAAATTTCTGGTTTTTCACTCAGGTAGATAGGAGTGGGCATTGTGAATCAGCATGTACATGTATTCACAACAGATCAGTAACATTTTCTTTCCGTGACAGGTGGCCAATGGCAATCTTTAACGAGTTCCTGATTTAATCTCGCCTTTCCTCGTTTAAAATATTTAACAGATCTAGATATAGATCTAGATCTATGTCTTGCAGGGCCATTCTTGAAGTTTCTGTTATTTTTAAAAACTATTTTATTGTTTGTCAGAAAAGGAATTACGTTCATTTTAATGAGTATTAGCGGTATAAACAGAAATATATGGCAAAGACATCAAGACTCAACTTAATAAGAATACCGATTTTTGTTGGTCGATTTCATGCAAAATTGTGTCAGTGAGCACACACAAAAAAGCAGACTGATATATTTGGGTTATCCTGTATAAATGAATCAACGGTAAGCCAATGTTCATAATTTCCTTTTCAAAATCATTAGGAGCAATGCTATCAATATTGGTACTTGTGTGGTTGTGGGTGGGAACAACAAGTAATTAAGTGAATAAAATAAAAATACATAATCAATTCTGTACATGACCACGAACTTTTTTTGCTAACATGAAGATTTTGCTGTCCAGACTTAATAAATGCAAATGTTACTTCGTCTAGTTTTTATTTAAAGATGTTTCTATGTATGTATACTTCGTACCGGTATTTCCTCTTTAATCGCTCTTCTCTTCCTTCTATGCTCTTGTGGAGTGAGCCTATTGAAAGTCATGGAGAGTACAGGTGCGTAGATATGTTCTGCTATTGAAGAGGATGCCGCTAATACAATATCAACCACGATTTGGTTTGATTCATTCGAGAATTTGCATCTTTATTTTGTAAACGTGAACTATATTGACAAACGACTATTTGAAACCTTTAGACTTTATCCATCTGAAAACATTGTGTGAATAATTAGAGAGAGGGAGAGAGAAAGAGGGAGAGAAGGGAGAGAGAGAAGAGAGAGATTAGGGAGAGAGAGAGAGAGAGAGAGAGAGAGGAGATAAGAGACAGAGAGAAGAGAGAGAGAGAGAGAGATTTCAAGAGAGAGAAGAAAAAGAGAGAGATTTCAAAGGAAAAAATAAAGGGAATTCTTCAACGCGTACGTCCACTATAGCTCGATTCGCATTCCCATGTGGACTATATGGGTATTTTAAGTCAGTCCAAAAGCAAAGCGTCACGCTTTGCCATGGTTAAAATGTAATTTCTTACCTGGACACAGAGATTAGTATA